>CATIWQ010770402.1:0-13233 GCA_949673415.1 Euphorbia schlechtendalii | reverse complement strand
ATTATAGTATATATTTATATATTTATTTATATTTATATATTTATTTATATATACACAAGTTTATATATACATATATTTCCCAAAAACCCAATTAAACTATTTCGGATCCTTAAAAAATTATTTATGTCCCTTAAAAAATATTTTAAGCCCTTAAATTTTCACTTTAAGGCTTTTAAATATTTTCTATGGTCCTAAATATTTATTTAAGGTCCCAATTATTAATTATTTTGATGAGGAGAACTCCCATTTGAAGATCATCGGATGGTCAAAAGTCGTGTGATTCGAGGATAAATATCCCGAAAAACCGTCATCATTGAACGCGCGAGCTAGTACAAAATCCCATGCTCAAAGAGATCCTTTGGTTAATTTTAAGTTTTGAAATTCTGCCTTGCAATGATTGCATGTTCAATTACTGTCTTGATTAACCAACAAAAACAATGTTTCTTACCGAGAATCTGGATAGGGATATGTATATGATACAACCCGAGGGTTTTACATCCAATGATGGCTTGAAGATATGCAAGTTGTAAAAGTCTATTTATGGACTTAAATAAGCATCAAGGAGTTGGAATATTAGGTTTGAAGAGACAATCCGAGAAATTGGTTTTATGTCAAAAGCTAATGAGCCCTATGTATATAATAAGGCTAGCGAAAGTGCGGTCATTTTCCTTGTATTATATGTCGATGACATATTACTGATAAGAAATAATGTTCCTTTTCTTCAAACAGTGAAGTCATGGTTGTCAAAGAAGTTCTCCATGAAAGTCCTTGGAGAAGTAGCTTTTCTACTTGGTATAAACATCTATCAAGATAGATCTAGAAGGCTTCTATGTCTTTTCCAAAGTACATATGTAGATAAGGTTTTGGCTTGATTTAACCCTGAGCAGTCAAGAAAGGTTATCTCCCAATATCTCACGAGATTAACCTTTCTAAATCTGAGTGTCCGAGAACTCAAGTGGAGAGACTGCATATGAATGGAATAGCCTATGGCTCAATGATATGATTCATCATGTATGTTATGGTATGCACTTGGCCTGACATCTCACAATGTTGAGCATCACGAGCAGATTTCAATCTAATCCAAGTGAGAAGCATTGGATTACCGTTAAAACTATCCTTAAGTAATTACGTAGGACTAAGGATATGTTTTTTGTATATGGAGAAGGTGATCTCTCCGTGAAGGGATACACTGATGCGAGTTTTTAGTCTGACAAAGACGATTACAAGCAAGATATGTGTTTATATTAAATGGAGAGCCAGTTGTTTGGAAAAGTTTTAAACTAGATACGACTATCGATTCAACCACTAAATCTGAGTATATAGATGCTTCTGAAGCATCCAAGCAAGTTGTCTAGCTTAAGGGATATATTGGTGATCTCGGTGTGGTGTCCAGCATTGTAAATCCAATAGCGATTATTGCGATAACAATGGGGCTATTTCTCAGGTAAAGGAACCATGGTCTCGTTAGAAAAATGGACATGTACTCAAAAAATACCATCACATTCAGGAGATAGTAGCTAGAAAGGATATAAGCTTGGAATACATCCCTACGGATCAGAATCTAGTGGATGGGCTAATAAAGCCATTGACTCAGGTTAATCATGACCAACATGTTAACGAGTATGGCATGAGGCACATGGGATATTGGCTCTAAAGCAAGTGGGAGATTGTTAGACATGATGTATGCTCTATAGGCAATTAGGGCAATATATCTTAATTATTTATAATATACAAACGGTTTCAGATTATTATTATTATTATTATTAATAAAGGCATCTTTGTAATTTATCAATGTTTTATTTGATTTTTGTATCCCGTTGGTATCATATATATATGTTATTATATATACGCATTGATAAGATAAAGTTCATGACTACTTCATAGCGTGAAAGTACGAGGACATAGTGGGAGCTATGTGGTGTGAGAACTGCACACACGTGTTACTATGAATAATCTAAATATCCCCAGTCATAGTTTCACTTAGGTTGGACATCAATGAAGCGGATAGACTAGCATGTGTAGGCTTACTCCTTGGATTGGATCTAAACAGCCGATCTCACGAGCTGAAGGTGGTTCCTTGAGTTAACACATTAATATATTCGGGTAATACATTGGAGATTGTTATAAGACATACACTCAGAAATAACTATATCCATGTGTTGGTATCATGTCTTATTGCAATAGCAATACAAGTATCCTCAAACAGAAGATATTGGTTACCTTGTGTGGGAGTTGCTATACTTTGGGTCATACTTATTCATACCCCGCAATCAGGATGATACAGGTGATTATGGGTATAGTGATTATCACATGTTGGTAAGTCTAGTTGTCAAGAACTCCTAATATAATGATATAATGGGAGATGTACCTTAAGGCTTCTTGTTGAAGAGACACACTCATAAACCTCTGATCAGATTATAAGATTGATAGAATGGGTTTCTAATTAATCTTGATACATTATGGTGAGTGGTGTCCTTAGTGAACAAGTCTAATTCCAGGTTAGCTATGACTATTACATGAGCTAATACTTAATCCGAGCTCAATAAACTGGATGGTACTTAACCTGATGGAAGGATGTATTGTATTGGTTACTATTGAAAAACTAGATCAAGTCACAAGCACGTAACGTTCCGAGTATCGGGGGATCATAGGCTTTGCTAGGAAAGCCCATTTGATCATCTAGAGTTATTAGGTTCCGTATCGGTCTTGAACATTGAGCCTAAAGGTTCCTGGATGGGAAGCCAAGTTTAGGTTAACCTCTAGCAGCTCTATACTTCAGGATCTTATGAACTAAGTAAAGAACCTATAGACTAGGTCTATGCCGAGAATATCAAGGATGTTGAAATCGTTAGATGAATTATTAATTGGTTGGACCAGATTAATAATTAAAAGGGTTAAAGGAGAATTTTTGGAAAATTGCACCCAGTAAAGCAAGGGAATTTTTCCCATTGCAAGTGGGCCCCAACGAACACTGGTTGTTCGAGGTGGGGCCTACGTTGTTGCCCTACGAGCAAAATTGCTCGTAGGCCACTAGCATGCTCTGGCACTAGGCCAGTGCCTGCAAGCGCTGCCTATGGCAGTGCTTGCGCGGGCCTGCTATGTAGGTTCGCTAGTGACCTGCAAGCTCGGCTTGTGGGGAAAGGCAAGCCCATTAGGGCTTGCCTTGCAAGCCACCTCATAACCTACATAAGGGGGATGTACGTGGGTCGGCCAGTGAGAAGTTGGAGGTACTCGCGCCGACCCGTGTGTAGGATGGGAGAAATCCTATCCCACATTGGTTTTTCAGGGGAGTTTTGAACTCCCCTCCCACTATAAATAGTGGCTCCCTTCTCCTTTTTCCATCACTTCAACTCAACCTTCCTTCTGACTTTTGACATCCTTTCTTCACAAGATTTTTACGAGATCCTCCATGAGTTTTTCAAACGTCATAAGAATTCTTTTGAAGGCTTATTCAATTTTGAAGAGATCCTTCTTAGTAATATTTTCGAGGTTGGTCTTTGAGGCATCTAGTAGCTGCTATCTACCTACGGGTTCTTCCTCAATGGAGGTTTTGGTCGATGAAGATATCTGTATGGATTAATCGTAGAGGCTATCCTAGATTGGAAGCTAGTGCTAACAGAGTTCTACCGAATAGCTCTAAGAGAATGCCACACCAAAGGAAGGTACGCATCAACTGGTAATGCCCTTAACTTAGATGCTAAGTTTCTTTTATAAGTTTTAGAGACCTATATGCATCTATGGAACATTTCAACTTAGATAATATCAATCATTGAATACCTAGGAGATCCTTTAGGGTTAATTTTAAGTTTTGAAATTCTGCCTTGCAACTTTGCATGTTCAATCACTGTCTTGATTAACAAGCACACATTAGTAGTAGTGTTGAAGTGATATGATCGCCATTCGATTTGATAAATCGTAATGAATCACCGGACACTTGATGAATAAAAGTGATAAGGATGTCCAATAAGTCATGACTTATTTTATCATTTTATTCTAGATCAAGAAATACGATAAAATGCATAAGGGGTGATAAGTACCATGCCTCTTGTTCATCATATTGATGTCAACTAGCAAAAGACTTTGTGAGATAACTATTGGGTTTAGTATCTTTAAAAGATGGATGTACTCTATCCTAATTGAGGGCTATAATGGTTTGCTAGAATTTGCTTACAGTTTATGGGTGAATCCCATTGCAACATATGGACAGACCCAAAGGATCGTACGCTTAGAACTACTGATCTGAGATTCCTTGTACATGCAATGTTACAAGACTTGATGAAGAATTAATTATTAATTAATTGACAATGTGATTGAATAATCTATATAACTCCAAGAAATTAATTTAGTTAATGGTATAATGTAGTTTATATTATTCATTAAATTAAGTTAATTAAATTGTATTTACATATGGCAATTATTTAATTGACAATTAAATAAATTCATATGTCAAATAATTTAATTGAATAAATTTAATCATGAAGTATTGCATACTAAAATTACTAATTGACTCAGTTTAGTTAATCGAATTGATTTGTAGTATGATAATTTATTTGATCAAATTGCAATCTTTATTTAGTCTATGGGTTAATTTGTAAATTATGAAAGTTGACAATCAAATTTGTTTAAGAAATTAATATATGTGGTTTAATTATTAAACAAAAAAATTATTGGGTCAATATTCTCCACTTTTCTACTGAAGTTTAATAACTTATTTGCAAGATTTTGGCTTTAAAGTACAGGTGTTGTCAATACCACTTATCAAATAAAAAAATGATGATAACTGCAAGTATACAGTTGCAATGTAGTTTTAAAAGATATCAAACTCACAAGGAAGGAACCAAATCTAAAGATCAATAGGAAAAACGAAACAAAGAAAATAAAATAAATAATTATATTGTTTATGGGTTGGTTGAGATATGATGGTAAATAAATAGATAAATGTATAAATAGATTAGACTAGAAGAAATCGGTATAGATTATCCCTACGAACAAGTATAGCAAAGAAAATATGCAAAATCATCAAAGATATTATGTACACTAGACTACTTTAACAGATTCGGTTCTAGACACTCAGATATTCAATTATTCACCGCAGAGAAACACATGAAATGACTTTTCTAAGTCTAGTGCAAACGAATTAAGACAATTATATAAACCTGGATAATAATAATACTATGCTTAGTACGGGTCGCTCTCACATAGCCACATTTAGCAAGTTACCATTCTAAAAATATTAGCTCACTAAACAGCGTTATAATCACAGATTTAGTGATTATACACAATGTCGTTAACCCCGAAACTACTATTGAAGTTAACTCAAAAGCATATAACTTGATTAATATAAAAGACTCAACACGAAATACACATTATGATACATAGACATATCATAAACTTCAAAATAGAAAGTATAAGTAAGCAAAGCAAAGTTGTAAGGTATGCAAGTGAAAGCTAAAGTTGATTAAACCGTATCCACTTTTTAATGGGAGTAGTCAATTCTCGCAATTCCTGCGTCTGCTTTGAATTCGGTCTCAGCTCGTACAGAACCTCCGCTAGGATGCTATTCTTTGTGAATCTTGAATAAATGAATATTGAAGAATGAAAACTTTTATTGATAAGTGATTTGCAATTACACTTATACAACAATCGCTCGAATATGTAGAAGAATCTAGTGATCGAAATAAGGTTCGAATCACTTATACATTTTCTCGCTAACTTAGAACGAAGCGAAATCTACATGATTTTCTCTCTAAAACTATGTATGCACATATACTACATATACCATATACCACACATTCACCATCCCATGCACGAAAATGTGGAGTTTTGGAGCCCTATTTATAGAGTGTGAAGGGTTGCGTCTATCCAAAAGAGGAGTCGTGTCCATTGACGAAGAGTTACATCACTTCAATACGATTGGATGCAAATATTCATCCTCATCCACAATGGAAAGGTACCTTTTCATGATAGGTTAACTTCCAAAAAGTGTCTTTTCGTTTGACAATTGCTGGCGGTTGATCATACTTATTTGGAAATGGTAGTAGAGAAGGGGTGACCAATAACCATCACAAGTCATGACCGTGAATTACATGTCGTGATCGTAACTAATGATCGACAGTTTTCTGTTTTGAAGAATAACAAGTCGTGACCGCGAATGGTTTGTCACGACCGTTAATTGTATTTTTCTTCAGAATTCTTCTTGCAACTTCACCGATCTTCGACAGCTTCGATCCTAAGCCAAATCCTTGTGTTCCACATATCTTTTTGCACATTTTTCACTCCTTTTTCATAGAATTCCACTTTTGTTCATTTTACTCCCAAGTTTTACCTAGTTTCTGCATTTGCATCAAAAACAACTACATACCACATGAAATCTTTTATATGAAGTATATAATGAATCGAAACCATATCTTTTTAGGTATAAAAAAATCATGATAATAAGTGTAATTATACACTTATCACTCAACTTCAAAATAAAAATAAACCCAACTCTAATTGATCAATTAGGTTTTAAATAGAATAATAATAATAATAATAATAATAATAATAATAATAATAATAAAAAGAATCTCACCAGAAGTTCTAATCGGCGATGACGAGAGAATCTCAGGTTATATTGGAGAGCTTTCACTTGAGAGCTTTAATGGTATACGTCTCTTAAAGAGACTACCAAGTAAGTTTATATTTGATGTAAATAAATTGTTTTGAAACTCTACCAATGGTTCTTGAGAAGATCCTAGTCGAATTCGATAAAATTTTAACATGTAATTCCACCTTTACGGTTTTTCGATGACAATTCCCTTCACTTTTGAGGTTAAGAGTGAGAAAAGTGAAACCAAGGCTGATTAGGACCTGGAGCAATCTTCTTCACAATCAAAGAACTATAAGGAGTAGATCGGAGAATCAAAAGAACAATCAGTAGGTGAGAAAGAGAAATCTGCCAACAAAGGGGAATTGCAACAATCTTCCCCATTGCCTACAAAATAAAGTATCCAAGCCTCCTCTTCATATGTCTAGTAATTCACTTCTACTTATACCTTGAATTCTAAAATTTTTAACCCATACTAGGTAGTATCCTTGTTCTTATACTTTTCGGTTGAATTTGGGACTTGATTTTTGCTTTGAGGACAAAGCAAAGAGTAAATATGGGGAGGGATACAACCAGTTAGTGATTCTTTTTCCTTACTTGAAATAATTTTTAGTACATGTTGTTGATTAGATTTTGCCCCTGCTTTAACAATTTGTTTAAAGTTGAGTTTTTATTATTTATGAACTGTTTGTGAACTATTTTTTATGTATGTATCGGTTCAAAAGATTGCAAAATGTTATCTAGCATTTGAAAAAATTAAAAAAATTTTGGCCTTTGGCGTAAAACTTTGATCTTTGGAATGCAAATAATTTGTGTCAAACACTTAGAGTTTGGATAATTGATGGTAAGCCTCCACTGCCAGTTTTGATAAAAGCAAATTTAAGCAAGATGGACTATACTTGAATTGTTTTTCAATAAATGTGGCTAGTATAAAACCAATTGCGAAATTAACCCATTTTCAGTAAGGATTTGAGAATTAATTTCCTAATATTGCTTCATTCAAAATTCATGAATGCTTAAGATAGAACTTGGTTTAGCTAATACCTTTTGAGATCAAATTTTTTATCACTTGCATAAAAGATAAAGGCATTTAAGATTAACCCTCTCAAAACAAAAAGCCACCCTTATAAAAAATTTCCCTTAGAATAGCCCCTTTGAGCCTTAAACCTTTTCTTTCTTAAATCACACAAGATATAACCCAAAACCTTTCACTTTGATTTCCATTTGTTACCTTGGATATTGTTCAAGAACATTCATTAAAATATAGTAAGTTTCTAGAGCAGGTTGGTTGCTAACTTATGCTTTAAAAAATCAATTTATGAAAAATCCATGAGTTGTCTTTAAATCTTTCAAAATTGCAGCCTCAAAAGTAATCAAAAAACCCGTTCAAAAAGAAAAACAAAATGCTGAAAAGAAAAATAAAAGAAAAAGAAAAGAAAATCAAGCAAAAATTCATATCCTACTAAAATATTTATTTGGAGCAAGCTCATTTTCATTTATTCATTACGAAAGCTTGTTGAATTACATTTCTTTGTATTAATGCTGGAATAACTACTCATTTATTTGTTGTCAAGATTTCTCTGATTATTCTAATCTTTTTCCTTGAGCCTGAATTTCTCCTTTGATGCATGAGTTATTGGTTTTAACTATGATACAACTTGCTGTATGATCAAACATTTTATGTGGCAAAAATATTTTCACCTATAAAAAAAACCCTTTTTTCCTTACACACCCCATCCTCAAGCCGACATTACAACCCTTTTAGAGATCTTTTATTTATGTTGGTTATCAAAACCCAGTGGTGAAGATTGGACCAATGACCAAGCCTATGGACTTAAGCCTGATGTATTTTCGTTGAGGAGTGAATCCTTAAATCTCACCCTTGAACAATTGCAGTGGTTTGAGAGAAATCCTTTGGTGAGGTAATTTGGTTACATTGATTGCCATGTTTATTAACTGACTAGTTCTGTTTTATAGTATTGACCACTTTCTAAAGCCAAGTTGAACTAGTTAGTGTGGGTGCATGCATCTCTATCATTAAACTTTGTAATTTGCTCAAATTATTTTATCTTTCTAGAGAAAAGAATTGATTGTTGATTGCCTTTTATATTTTGGTCTTAAAGACTTTTCGTTATTTTCTCTTTCTCTTATTGATTTCTTGAGGACAAGCAATTGTGTAAGTCTGGGGATATTTGATATTTGCGAATAAGTACCAAGAAATAACAAGTAAAATGGCTTTAGAATTACTTGTTTTTATTGTTAAATTACATTATTTATAAGGAATTTATAGTTTTGTAGGTTGCTTTTGAAAATCAAAAAATCGTTGCGAAATACAAAAGGGGATCAAGCTTACGAAGATTGCATCAACGAAGGACGAGCAATTGGGCTTCACAAAGTAGTATAAAATTGGAGAGGATGCCCATACATGGTTGTTGACGTAAGAGGAGGCTGGTGCAAGTTGGTGGAACCATCTAGAATAATTAATGGCTTACGTAGGGTGATATGTGGATTTTTGTAATTTATGTAATTTTGAAATATTTTATTTTTGCTACTAGTTGACCACTTGCCAAATCTAGATGTCCTTTTGGTCCTATAAAAGTGAACCTTTAGTTTGATCTTTGAGCTAGCTTTTGATTGACTCACAAACTTGTTTCTTTTTTTTATCTACTAATTATCATGCTTTCTTTCCTTTATATTGTTATGTTGTTGTTATCTATGATGTTTAGCAACTAAATTTGGAGCAAGCTTAGCCAGCAATCTTACAGACTTTAGTGGTACTGTAACTTGCTTTTTTCTAATCTAACCATTATCATAAGTTGATTGCTTTGTATTTGTGCTTAAATAATATTAAATCTGACCAAACTTATGCTTAGTGGAATCAAGAAGTACCGAAAGGTATATTGTGAACACGGAACTCACACACAAAGCACACACTTTCTACAAGTTCCGAAAGGAGACTAGAAATTTACTAGGGGTTTTTATTTCAATAGAATGTTTGCTTGAACTTAATGCATAAAACGTTACTTGCATGTGGGGAAATTCCGAAGTGAAATTTTATAATGGATCTAAGCAAAAAGATATTAGGCTGAGCTTTGTGAATTTATTGGAAGATACTCTAGATCTATGAGGATAAACATGGTTAGAATAATAGGAAGAAGTTGATGCAAGTTTGTTAAGGTTGCTGATGAAGCTTGCATCATTTACCTTAATGTAATCTTAGAGCAATCTTCTATCTGCGTTTTGTTTTTCAAACAATTTGGAGCAATCTTATTATTTCAATATTATTTACGTAATTTACTCATTCATCTTGACACATCAAATTTATTTGTTGCCAATTTACCGCTTAATTTAAATATTTTCCTGTGCTTCATGTGGGATGACACATGGTCTTTCCTTTCTACTAAAATGAACTAGTACACTTGCTCAGTACGCTTAGGCATCATCAAATACATTCGGAAACATTACTATTTTTAATGAAAAAATATTGTTTTCTTTGATGTGAAAATTTTTTAAATCACTGGCACTGGGACTCTTTTGCAAAACAGTCAAAGCACAAGACATGTTTTTTGAATTTTACCTAATTTTTTATATGGTATGATTTTTCATGGTTTAAAGCTACAAAAAGAGACCAAAAAAATGAAATCAAATTAATTTACCATACAATAACTCAATAAAATAATGTGAAAATGATTTGTTATTAAAATTAGGCTTAGTACATCTAGACCTTCCTGAACTTGTTCAAAATTAGCTCTTGTCATCCTGAACTTTCAAATGTGTCTAATACCAACATGAACTTGTTTAAAATTCATCAGTTTGTCCCGTTAATGTCACATATCAACTTCTGGTTGGAGAAAAAAAAACTAAAAATGACATATTTGAAAAATCGAACCAACCATAAATTGATAAGTGACGATGAGAAGGATAAAGTGATTCGTTGTAAATAAATTTAGGAAAATATCTGCCACAATTTAAAATTCAAGATTATAAAAAAAAATTTGAACAAGTTCAAAGTACATAGATACTTTAAAAACATTAAAACTAACAGATGAAGGATTGAAAAAAGCGAATTTAGTAAAATAGCTGACTAATCATTACATTTCTCCTCTTTTTCCTTTATATATGTTTGTGTATTGTCACCATTAGGTTGAACATCAACGGCGCCATCGTATCACTTGGCAAAATGGTGCCATTTCTTGTGTAATAGGGTTCTGCTATCTCGCAAGTTTTTTCATTTCTTCGTCTCCGACACTTTTACTCTTCAACTTCTTGCTTTCTTCCGTTTGAATCTCAACACCTCAACGTCCATTCCGGTGAGCTTCCTGTAATTTTCTCCGTAGTTTATGGCTTATGCTTTACTTTTCCTGTCACTTTTCTACTTTCCCATTGCTGCTTTTACACTTTCCAGTGATTGATTTTGCTGATTTCTCATTCACTTCTCTTTCTTTGTTTTCAAATATCGCTGCCTCTCCCCCTTCTTTCATTCTTTCCAATTAGGATATTGATTTGGCTATCCTTCCTCGTTATACAATCTTTTTTATTATAATTTCTGATTTCTTTGTATGGACGAGATATTTGGAAACTTGCTCTTCGATTTGCAGAGTTAAATCCTACCCGTTATATCTTAAGGGCGCCCGTAATATAGACAAAATTATCCTCAAAAAAACTTAGCATCATCACAGGCGTTAACATATAACGCCTCAACCTACGCACAAGCAATATTCATTAATACCTATTTCAAGGCACAGGCGTCATCGAACAACGCCTCCTCAAACGCACAGGCATTATTACACAACGCATCTTCCAACACATAGGCTTTATTTAATAACGCTTATACCATTGCTTCAATTTTAGAATATAATGCTTGTCCATCGTTATGTTTTAACGCCTCTGCAATGGAAGGAGTGTTATATATTAACGCCCAAGTACTAACATAGTAGTCAAAGGAGAGCCAAGGCTCCAGGGCGCACCCCTAACCTCAAACTGGGGCGAGGCACGCCATCATTAAAGGCAATGCCAAGGTGAGCGCCTTTGTTCGGGCGCAAGGCGCAGCCTTTACTGATTAGGCGCATACTTACCACATCAGTAAAAATAATAATAAAAAAATAAAGAAAAGCTTATAATTGAAAAGGAAAATAAACCCAAATCTCTTCTAATATACGTTGCAGCCGTTTCCCTATTTGGCAGAGATAAAACGGAGCTCCAATTTCCGGCGACGGCAACCACTTTCAAGTTAGTTTTTCTTCTCTTTCATGGTCGTTTCCTCTTTCTTTCATCTCCTCACTGATTTCTTTTCAATTTTTTCAGTAAAAAATAGCGTCCCCTTCTTTCTGTCCTCAATTCCGTCGCCGTTGGCCTGAGATTCTCTCGTCGTCGCCGATTAGAACTTCTGGTGAGTGATTCTGAGTTCTTTATTAATTTTTTGAGTGATTCTTCTTTCATTCTTTCCAATTAGGTATTGATTTGGCTATCCTCCCACGTTATACAATCTTTTTTTATTGTAATTTCTGATTTCTTTGTATGGATGAGATATTTGGAAACTTGCTCTTCAATTTGGGGACTGAACTTATAATTTCTAGTAGCAGTTTTGTTGATCATTGTAGTTTGACTGTTAATTGGATCTCATGATGCTTACCGAGGCTTACATGAATTGATCACTAATGCATTATTATCAGGATACTGTATTTCAAATTGATCACTAATATTCTATATAGTCAATTTGCCAATGTTTGTAGCATTTATTTTCCGATTATGTTAGTTCTATAGCAGATTTTCCCTGTGATCTTTATTAGCTTGCTTTTCCAGGAAAAGTTGTGTGCTGCACTTACTGCAACATTTAAGAAATTAGACATCACATTGCATGAGCTAAGCACATATCAAGTGGTGGCATCATTTCAAATTCATTTGACTTTTAAATTGAATCATCCTCATTTCTCCTTTTTACTTATTTTCAGATCCAGGAGCATTTTTTATCAACTCTTAGACACATGATGTGGGCAAGTGTAAGGAGAAAAGTTCTCTCTGGGAGCTCCTCATCATTTTTGGTCAGTTGTTGAACAAATTTCTGTAATTTGTGTGGATTTCTTCTCTCATGGCTTTATTGAACTCTGACTCAATTGTATTTACTTTTCAAAACAGGGTTGGGAGCAGTCATTGGTCAATACACGATCTAAATTTGTTCCATTGTCACGACCTTACTCTATCAATCTGAAAGAGGTTATTGCTATTTCTCATATCTGTGATGTATTAACTTATCTTTTGGGAATGGTTAGTTTGAGAACCTTCTTTTTTTTACTTTTTCATTACATTTCACTCGATAATGATTTATGCTTAAATTCTTACTTAGTATGAATGTCAACATTAATGCTGTGAAATTCTAATTCTGTTGATTTACTTGTGTAGACATTGTTCTATGGAAAATTATTAAGTAGCTTGGGGAATTTAAATAGTAATACCCATGGATTTTTAGGTAATTATACTGCTAAATGATTATTTGGTATTTTTCCTAGTTAATCAAGCGATGCTTAAACATTAGTTAATGTTTGAATTTCATGTGTTACAGGCGTTCCAATTGGTTTAGAGCCCGCAAGGTAAGCTTTATCTTTACATTTCCTTTTCCATCACATATACACATTAAAGCACATATTTTT
>CATIWQ010770246.1:0-17489 GCA_949673415.1 Euphorbia schlechtendalii | reverse complement strand
TGCAATCCTAAATTTATTTCTTCTTTCGGTTTCATTCAAATCTAAAGCCAAGAAATTGAATCACAATTTCAATAAAAATTAAAAAAACCCATTGACGAAAATTTTGAAGGATGTATCAAGAAAAGAAGGAAGATAACGAGTTTGAAAGGGAACAAGATGAGAAAGAAAGATGAAGAAAAGGCAGGAATAAAGGAGAATATTGCAGAGGAAGAAAGAAGAATGGGTAAAAAAATTAGAATTTTCATCTTACTTTTTAATTTTTTATCGTATAAAATGAAATGGGACTGCCGTGGACATGCTTTTCATGGAAAAAAAAATATGTGTCCCATTTCTGTGTCCCTTCAATGTATTCCATTAAAAATTTGACAAGTGTAAATTTTTTAAATTATTTTATTCACTTTAATTTTCTCTTTCTTGTTATTGGGATTCTCTTTCCTTTATATCTTACACTTGTCAAATTTTGAATGGAATACACTGAAAGAGACACAGAGATGGGGACAGCAGATTTTTTTCCCTTTTCATGGATGTCATGGCGCGTGTTATCTAACTAATGAGCTGTGAGTGGTTTAGACAAATGCAAGGAGTTATTTGATGTATTTTTCATAAGTTGAGGAAGTTAGAAGGTTAACTTGAAAGTTGACGGGGCAATGGGCGAAAAGTGTAAAGTTGAAAGAGCTACAGATGTATTTGGCCTATATAGGATGAATAATGAATTATCATATTGATGATGTGGTAAAATAGATAATATAATTAAAATAGTTATAATAAATTGTCAATTTAAATTTGTTGGAAATACCCGGTCCGCCCGTGAGCGAGTCAATCGGATCAAAGAATCCGATCTAATTTAGTTATTTGGATTAAATTAAAAAATTATAGAATTTAAGGAATTAATTGCAAATAATCAAGAGTTTAAAGACTTAATTATAATTAATCCATTTCAATTCATATATATATGAATTGCACGGCAATGAATTTGAATAAATTCATTTTTCCTATTCATTATCACATTTCACTTTCCAACCAATTCTCTCTCCCGGGTTTTCGTCTCGCGACGAAAATATCGCAAATCGATCGTTATCGATCTTCGTCGCTGCAGAAGTTGTGGATACACATCCATACTCCAACAAACTGTGAGATGGATCCGATTCGGCATTCAAGCGGCGTTCTTCGATCTTGGGCAACGGAAAAGGTATTTACCGAATTCGTTTCCCATTTACGTTTTCCTTCAAATACAATATACAAAACAATGTTATTAATATCGTACCATATAATCATTTTAAAATTGAGGTATAATAATTTAAAATGATGGTGTAAAAGAGTAATGAGTGTAACCGGTTAAAAATCTGAAAAATAAAATTATCGAAATGATAATTCAATTACATGGAAGCATCTATATTATTTTAAATAATGTTAATAATCCAGTAATTAACTCTCGGTTGAATCAGTAATGTACTATATGTTATTTTATGATTTTAATTTTAACAAAATAAATTTTACTTTATCTCTTATCATTGTTGATAACCGTATTCGTACATTAACCAAAATGAGTTGATTCATGATAAATCAGGTGTGGGCTTTATTTATAAATATTAAAATTTTCTGAATCCGAGGGAATTTCTGACCCATACCCGTATCCGTACCATAAACCAAACCCACACGAAAATTGACCAACAAACGACCTCCTCTTTGTTTTTGCATCTGCAAACGGATTTTCACATCCTTCTGAAAACCTCGCCTTCTTCACCTCACTATTTTCTCCATCAGAAATTTGAATTTTGAATTTTGAATTCCCAGTTGGCCCATGAGTTTTCACTAGCTCCAAATTCAACCCTTCTTTTCTTCTTCCAGATTGAGAATTCAAAACATGATTGTCAGAACTTACGGACGGCGGAACCGAGGCTTAACAAGGACTTACTCCGATTCCATTGACGACTCCGTTCCAGACGACTCTATCAGGGATTCTTTCTCTCATTCACAAGAAAACCCATGTCAAGATTTGTACAGTTTACCTTTTTCATCTCAAGATTCTTCCTCTCTTTGGCCTTCCTTCGATCCCGATCCCTACAATTTCAATTCGTCTCAAGACAATGATTTTGAGAATGGCGGTGCTACTAGGAAGTCGAAGAAACCGAGGAATGGCAAAGCCGAGAGAGCCGCTCCCAGGAATTGTTCGTTGGTCCCTTTTACTTCGACTTTGATGGAGACGCAGGAATTTGGGGAAATGATGGAGCACGTTGATGAGGTCAATTTTGCGCTCGATGGGTTGAAGAAAGGTCAGCCTGTTAGGATCAGGAGGGCTAGTTTGTTGTCTCTTTTGTCGATTTGTGGGACTGGACATCAACGACGCCTCTTGAGGGCTCAAGGGTATGTGCTTTCCTTTTTAACCTTTTAAATTGTGTTTGTAACAGTAGTGGAGTCTGGGTGTTTGAAATTCGCAATATTTGGAATGTAAAACTATTGAAATTGGAATAGTTCGGTCGACTTTGAATACATGTAGTTGTTCGTGGTTTAATTCTTGCAATTTGTGATTTTGTAATCCAAGGGGAAAAGCTATTAATGTTCAACTCTTTGCAGGTTGGCAAAGACAATAATTGATGCTATTTTGGGACTAAGCTTTGATGATTTATCCAGCAATGTAGCTGCTTCAACACTTTTCTATGTTTTGACGGGCGATGTAAGTTCTTTTTTTGGCTTTGTTGATCATTAATGTAGTTAAAGTTTGTGAGTTGTTTATTATTGTGCTTCCATGGTTGATAATTTAACATATATTTGACTTGCTTGGAGTAGAAAAACAAGTTTTTCAATGCACATCAGATATGTATGTATTTCTTTGAAGTTCTATTGTGTTTTGGAAACTCTGGAAAATTAGGAAATGGAATTGAATTGCAAATGTAGATTCTTTCCTTTGGTTTCCATTTGTTATTTGGATAGATATTAGACTGACTGTCTTACAAGATCTCAGCTTTGTTAAACAGCTAAAAGCTTCTCAGATGTTGCAAAATAAACATCTAGCTTTTTTAGTTCTTGCTAATGAACAAGGCTGAATGTAGCTATTTGATGCTGCAGTACTAGATAGAAAATCTGTTTTACCTGTATGTAATTCATGTGACTATGTTATCTTCATTCATGTAACTGCACTTTTCGCTTCCTTTTGCACTTCGGTTCTCTTTTGATTTCTGTATGGGTTACCTGTGCTCCTTACCAGTACTATATATGAATTATAAACTGATGTGTTCCTTGAGTTTTATATTTATCCGTTGGATTTATCTCCCATCCAAGTGCTGTATATTTTGAAATATTCTGTTCGATATAAATGTTTGGGTGAAATCGAGCTTTCATCATTTGCAGATTTACATTCAGATTAAATTATTTGTTACTTTTCTTGGTTATTTATTCTTCCTGTGAGAAAGTTGCTTAGTATATTCAAATTTCTTTATAACAGGGTCAAGATGAGAACCTGTTAGAATCATCTGGTTGCATCCATTTTCTGATGAAATTGTTGAAACCAGTTCATTCTACTGCTGCTGAAGACAAAACTCGAAATATTGGCAATAAACTTTTAGCAGTGCGCAAAGATTCTGGCATTTTAAGAGATGCGAACAAACCTGTAGATTCCAGTTCTGCTGCTATTGTTGCTAAAGTTAAGGAAATTCTTGTTAGCTGTAAGGACATGAACTCATTGTTTGAGGATAACAGTGGAATGCAGAGGCCAGAAATGAGTCCAAAATGGATAGCTTTGTTAACCATGGAAAAAGCTTGCTTATCTAAAATATCTTTTGAAGGTATTGTAGCAAATAGATGCTTCATCTGATATTTTTTCTAATAGCAGATCCATTTTTGTTCAATATTAGTTTAATTAGTCTGGTTTTTTTTAACATTAATAGAAAAATAGTGAATCAAATTTTTTGTATGAAAATATAATTTGTCTCATGAATACCCTTGCCCTTCCTACTTAAAATTAGACGGTTAGATTAAACCTGTTCCCATTAGTTATTGGTTATTCTCTAATATGGATTGTTCAAATGTATAACGTTACCCTTGCTTTGATTACTGTTGCCCATTATACATTTTTTGTTTCGTATGCTATTGAACCATTACCATGGTGTGCTTAGCTTGTTCTCTGACAAACCCTCTGCATTCTCCTCATACCATCTTAGGGCATATCCATTGCAATTTTCCTTCCACCTTTTCTTGCTGCTTCACTACCTGAGTTAGGTTTCTCTGATGGTGGCAATTTCTGGAGCAGAAAGTGATAAATTTATTGTATATTGGATTGTTTCTCTTAAATTATAGTTTAGAATTGTTATACGCGTCACATTTCATGCGTGATTCTCCATATTTCAGATACGTCTGGCATTGTAAGGAAGACTGGGGGCAACTTTAAGGAGAAGCTCAGAGAACTAGGAGGACTTGATGCTGTCTTTGAAGTAGTCATGAATTGTCACTCTGTTATGGAGGTGTGAGCTTGTATGTTTGTTTTTTCTCGTAATTATTAGCACTTTTATTGTATATTGTGAATGAAAATATCTTGAACGAGAAAGTCTCTTCCATGATGTTTGAGTGATTGTTATATTAGCAGCAAACTATCACAAAATGAACTTTATCAGAAGAGAGGTAGCTGAAGCATGCTATTGTTGTACATCCCTCGTATTACTTGGATCAACGTCACAACATCATATATTAAGGACATTTTTTTTTCTCTTTAATGGCACTAAATTGGGCATAATTTATGTCTTATAGTAACGTATTGCATTTTATGCCATCCTTTAATCAATTCTCTATTGCATTTGAAATTACCAGTTGGTGTTTTCTTTAAACAACCTTTGTTTGAAAATGCAAATGATTGACAGAGTTGGAGAGAGAACGGTTCACCTGCAATCCAGGATAAGGGAGACGACTCACAGTTGCAGAGCCTGGTCCTGCTTATAAAATGTTTGAAAATCATGGAAAATGCTACCTTCCTAAGTAAAGATAATCAGGTAGGCGTCATTCTATTTTGCCTTACCCATTTATCTTCTTTCTTTCACTCATACTCCTTGAGCTTATAAAATTAAGCTGCTGATTGTTTCTGAGTTGTAGAAAACCAATAATTTTACTTTTTCCTATTTTCATATAGGATCATTTGCTTGGACTGATAGGAAATTTGCATTCTTACGGATCCCGGGTTTCATTTACAAAACTTATAATCAGTACCATCAAGATTCTATCAGGTGAATTTCCCTTCTCTGCTGCTTGTTTTCAATGTGGCTTTGAGTATGATAACTGATTGCCTTGTTTTATAGGTTTATACCTACGTAAAAGTTCAAAGGCTGCCTCTAGTAATGGAAAGCCTTGCAGTCTTTTTGACAGCGGTGTTCATACTTCTAACGTTGCTTTAATCACAGACTGCAAAGGTATTTGAATTTTATTGCATTCGTAAAGTAATCCTCCTATTTCATGATTCTTCGACTTCCATATGTATTTCAACAGTGGATTTGGTTTTAATTTTCCGTAGATGACAATGAAATCATGTGCATCAGTTCTGATAGTACTGACTGCAAAGGTATTTTGACTTCCATTGCAGTTTGAAAATATTTCTGTCACCATTGTTTAGTTTTTGTTTCTATATAATAACAATGTTTGTTAAATTTGCAGTAGATGACAATGAAATCATGTACATTGGTTCTTCTAGTTTCTGTGGCTCAAAAAGGACATCCTCTGAAAAAAGTTCTATTAAATCTCAGAAATCAAGTTCCCAGTTTGATTTTCCTGCTTCAAGTTCTCAAACTACTGCTCCATTTCTGAATGATGCTTCCCAGTTAAGATTGAGAGTCAATTCTTCTGCATCTAGCTCCTGTAGTGGTTCGTCAAGGACCACTAATAGCGGGAGACTTTTTTCTAGTAACGGTTTGAATACACAGTTTGGACTTTCTGATAGAACTAAGAGTAAAAAAACTGGTGAATGTGAACTCTTAGAGGATAGCCTTGATCCTTTTGCGTTTGTTGAAGATGATATTCAGCCTTCAAAGTGGGATTTACTGTCAGGAAAGAAGAAAAAATCTCGATCTAGAAAACTTGTAAATAGACAACTTGAAGATGTGCGTCAATATCAGCTGGGAAGCCAAGACAAATCAAGTATGGCTGAAAGTTATCAACTAAAATCAAGAAATACGGAAAATCAACCACCAAAGACAAAATCTTGCAGCAAGGCAGAGGAAGAACAATTCGTTCTTCTGGCAGACTGTCTTCTCACTGCAGTGAAGGCAAGTTTCTGGTCCACTTGTGAATTTCTTGGGATTTCACTGGTCCTGTTGATAATGTTGTTTTCTTGGCAGGTTCTGATGAATTTAACCAATGACAACCCTGTTGGTTGTGAGCAAATAGCGGCATGTGGAGGGCTGGAGGCAATGTCTTATTTGATTGCTTGCCACTTCCCATCATTTAAATCACCGTCATCGTACGTCAGTGCAATGAAAGAGGACGTTTCATGTTCCGAGATTGATAATCATCTTTCAGATCAAGAGTTGGATTTCCTTGTTGCAATACTGGGGCTCCTTGTGAACTTGGTTGAGAAGGATGGACATAACAGGTTAACTCTTCCTGCAATTAATTGTTTTTTGCTGATTCCTATTGTATTCGCTTCTACTTTTCGCTTGTGAAAGATAATGAATAACGACAAGTGTAATTCATAGTAATCAAAAGCGAAGCACACCCCCTACTCTTCAGTTGAACACAAAGCGCACGGGTGCAAAAGTCGCACGCTTTGTAAAAGGAAAGCGCACAGGGTTTGAATTCAATGATTTTGGATATTGATGACTTGTATTTTTTTGTTGTGGACTATTATGACATGTAATATCTTTGATATTTATTAATTTTAAGTGGCTATATGCCTATATTGTATACATATTCTAAACCTATAATATTTTACATATATTTATAATAGTGCGCTTTTTCATTACTAAGCGATCGCTTTTTTTGCGCTTTGTGTAAAAGCGAGAAGCAAGACCCTAGCGCCTTGAGTGCGCTTTGCGCTCTCGACTACTATGGTGTAATTACAGTTACTTAATTTGATGTTCTCTGGCAATGCAGATCAAGGCTTGCGGCAACCACCGTGTCGATGCCCAGATCAGACGAGAGGGACAAGGATGTAATTCCACTTCTGTGCTCGGTATTTCTAGCTAACCAAGGAGCAGGAGATGCATCTGGAGATGGAAATGCCGTGGAATGGGTAAGAAAAAATAGTAAATTATCAAATATTTTGGTTATGCTTACTTTTTAGGATTTTGGATAAATTCGTTAAAAAAGAAAGAGGTAATTGTAAATGGTATTTGGTTGTTCAGAATGATGAAGCAGCTCTGCTACAAGGAGAGAAGGAAGCTGAGAAGATGATTGTAGAAGCATATGCAGCACTTTTACTTGCATTCCTTTCTACTGAAAGGTAGGATAGTAACCAATATTCTTCTCACTTGTTTCTTTCTTTAATTCGGTCTTAAATTTTTGTTTTTGACAGTAAGAGCATACGTGATTCTATAGCTGATTGGCTTCCTAAACGAAGCCTGGCTATCCTTGTTCCCGTGTTGGAGAGATTTGTGGTATGGATTAACTCTTGTTAATTTGTTTAGTTTAACTTGATGGGGTTTTTTTATGGTAAACTGATTCATCATTGCTTATTTACCAGGCATTTCACTTGACGTTGAACATGATTTCGCCAGAGACACATAAAGCTGTGACTGAAGTGATAGAATCGTGTAAGATCCCGTGAAATTGCAGCGAATACGAAATCTCTTTGTACAGCCTCACTTCTCTTTCTCAAATCATTTTCTGTTATATACAATTTCAGAAACTGACTGAGCAACTATATCTTGTTGAGATCTGCGAAATTTATATTTTTTTTTCTCTTCTTTTTTCTCCTTTTTCTTCAGTGTTCTTTTTGTATGGTGCAAGCTGGTACGCTTTTGCCTTCATACAAAAATGATAGCAGAATAGAATCAAAATATATTTACAGGCTTGTGAATTTGTTCAGAACAACTAACTGATTGACCTTGTCCCGGGATTTTTCTTGAACAAAATGCGAATTTTCCTTTTTTATTTTAGGAACAGTCTCTTCAACTTTTCCACTAGTTTTATAGTGTTCGATTCTCGAGAGTTTCAGAAGATTACCTTTTTCGGGAGCTTTGAGAATGGTCACACCATTGGCTAGGAATGCAAAAATCTGTTAGTATTAACTGAATTTGATTATATGGTTAACACACAGAGGACATGAAGAAGAATCGGAATAAGATTTTCGATATTCATATCTGCTTTAGTGAAGATATCATTCATTTCTGTCACTTTGGTCTTGTTCTGCTTCGATTTTTTTCTGAGATAAGAATCATAATAATATTGGAGATCTTGATGTGGAATTTGGTTAATATTACTTTGAATTACGTCAAAAGGTTTTTGCCCTGTTGAACAAGAATTTCGTGTTTAATCACTTTTTCATCATTGATGTTGTTTTAGGTTTAATTAAATATTTATTTTTCTTATCAAAATTTAAGTAAATATTGCACCATCTGTCATTTGATTATAGATGTATAAAAACCATAACTGAAATATGTGATTACTGAAGGCAAGAACATCACATTTTATTAGACGAAAATCACCCTGAAAGAGGATGATTTATGTGACTCGACACAACGAAAGAAACTAAACGGGCTCAGACACACAAGACATGAAATAAAGAAAAATAAACGACAAGCAAAGTTTGACGGAAAAATGCATAACGAACGAAACATCGATGAGCCCTTCTCGATGTATTTAGAAAGCTTTGATCTCACTCGTTGGCATCAAGAGGAGAAGATCTCTGCTGCAAGTAATCGATTCTGTTCTGAAAATCCCTCTTTCTGTCCTCCAGCAGCCAAATTAAGCGTATCTTTTCATTGAAATCTAAAGAATTTATGTCATAGCCACTTGAATGAAGCTTATGCATAATTCTAGACATTTCATTTCCTTGATTCAGTTCAGCATTATTTGTCACATATTCTTGATCCTGAGATATTAGATCGGCCAAATTCTCTTGACTTACAGTTATTTCGGTTTTGTCCGTTTCACCGATGCTCCGGTACCTTGCTAGCATATCCTCCACCACGGGACGGGATGACCATACAATTGGTTCAGCTTCATTTGGGCTGTAAATGATCACAAAGGCATCGGCATTGCGAAGAGCCGCTAGCTCTCTCACTTTCCTTATCAGCTCGATTCTCTTTTTCCTGATGCTAGCTTTTCTTGCGATTTCTTTCGCAATCAGCGCAGCGAGCTTAACTTTTCTTATCGCCATTCTTTCTCTAGCTTATTGTAATTCTGTTAATGTGCGCTATATTCACGGCCTAGGGGCCGTTTTATATAGAAAACGAGAAGATGATGAGAGTGATAAAAAAAATATATTTTTTTAGGGCTAAGTTGAATATCTAAGATAATTATGCATTTTGGTTAAAAATTAATATGTTAGGATTCAGTGGCGTTTTATTTCTATGTTTCCTTTTTTAACTTTCGTGAATGATTGATTGGCATTTCATTTTAGTTTATTGAATTCCGTTTATACACTTTTTAATGGATTTTCTCGTGGTTAATTGCTCACCTTATAAATTTTGTTTCATATTATATTTTTTATGTAATTGATTAAATTAAAAATTTATATAATTATTTATAAAATTTAAAGGAAGAATATCATAGCTAGATATAATTATAACTTTTTTTTGGTAAAATAATGTAAATAAAACTTTATAATGAGAAAGAATTACACATAAAAAAGAAATATTTAATTTTTTAAATTAGGAAAGTAGGTGGAGTTTTTTTTATGAAGGAAAAAGGAAATTAGGTGGTGTTGTTATACATGGAAAAAGGAACAATTTATACCCTCAAATTTTCACTGCCAGTAATTGTCTTAATTCTCTATATTATTTTATATTTCTTTTGTCAATGGCAGAGCTATTGCCCTTTCTAGAAAATCTGAGCTGGCTTTGGCTAGAAATTACATTTTTAATTCATTCGAAATCATCAAAAAAACAAGTTAGGAAAATATGAATTAGAAAAATATTTCACCTAATACCTGACCTGATGCTACCATTTGATTAGGGGTGTATAAAACCGAACTGAAATAAAAAAATCAAATTGAAATCAAATAAGAAAATCGAAATGAACTTAACCGAATTAATTTTGATTCGGTTTCAGTGTTTAAAATTATAATGTCTTGGTTTTTTATTCGGTTTCGGTTTTATAATAAAATTCAAAGTAAAATCGAACTGAATGTATAATTAATAAATTATAAATATAATAATTATTTATATGTATAACTAATCTTCATTCTTTACTACTACTTGTTTTTAGTTTGCATGTCTAATCAAAAGCTAATGATCTTATTTCATTTTATATTGTTTATTTTGTGTTTTGTTGTTATTATGATTTACAAATAAAATTGAAAAATCAAATTTGTATAATATATATCAAGTTAACCCGTACATTAGACTTTTAAGAAAAGATTATATCAATAAAACGTATCAAGTTCATCTCATATCAAAATAACAATATTTAAACGTCCCTCTTATAATCCTAAAACGTAAATATGTATGATAAATTATTGTGTACATCATAAATTTTAAAAAATCAAGTTATAACCGAACCGAATTGAAACCAAATCGAATTATATTCGGTTTGGTTTAAACCAAACCAAATATATTTCGATTCGGTTTCGATTATTGCTTTTCTAGCATTTCGATTTTCGATTCAGGTTTGGTTCGGTTTTTTAAACAAAGCGAGTTTTACTCATCCCTACTTATGATAACTGAAATCTCAATTTTTATGTTGCTATATGAACAAATGTCCCCTTTGACTGTCTTATTGATATTATTTATTTAAATTCCAACCAAATGTATTTCACTGTGACAATTTTGTTAAAACAATTTCACCCTCTTTACAAAATTCTCTCTTGTATGCATTATTTTTCTACCCTCCTGCACACGCCTCACATTTCTCTCATATAATATAATTTCATTACATGTAACTTTAGAATATGCTGTTTGTTTTCTTTTCTTTCAAACTATATTCATATTATAATATTGAAATATTTTTTTATGGCTAGAACCTACTCTTTAGTCGCTAACAAGCATCAAATACCATATGCTTTTGCTTCCCATCACTAGATGCCATAAAAGCAGTTCATAATACAATCCAAACATTATTGTTGCTAATGAACTTATTGTAGGGCGTTTAAGTAGAGCCTCTACGACCAGGAAAAAGACAAATAGATACACATTTTACAACGTGTTCAGATGATGTCCAAATTACTACAGTTTTGGACCCCACAAGCACAAACGTTGAAATGTATATTGATGGCGCTTTTTTCACGTCATGGCCCAATCCTCGGTATAAAAACCCACCCAATGAGAATGTTTAGGACCAAACATGGGTATTTAGGAAAGTAATTAGGAGTTGATTGATCTCATCTGGTGATTGTTCTTGAACAAAATGAGACCCTTCAGGCAAGTGTATTGTCTCCAAATTAGGCACAAAATCCTTTACTTTTCCACTCCTTATTTATTCTTCCATTCCTGGGAATTTCAGAATATAATCTTTATCACCCATTATCAGCAGCGCCGGAACTTTCACCACAAGTTCTTTTACATCATCAAATGATTCGCCAAGTGTCCTGCAACGACATAAACACGACCCAGAATCAGCAGCCCGAGTTCAAACATA
Organism: Euphorbia schlechtendalii; assembly: GCA_949673415.1. NCBI lineage: Eukaryota > Viridiplantae > Streptophyta > Magnoliopsida > Malpighiales > Euphorbiaceae > Euphorbia > Euphorbia schlechtendalii. Next base: position 5,777 of record CATIWQ010770246.1, on the reverse strand, counting down.
CAAGCATACAGCCTATAGTTAGCGAAACTCGGGGATGGAGTTGATTACCTATAAACGACTTGCAAAGCAGTTTGAAAACCCGACTTTTCGTACAACGCTCCGTATTGTGCCGCATCTTCTTCGGTGAACCAACACGGAAGTGGAGTAGAATGATCTATCACATCCAACACTTCTTGATTTTCAGCGGCGATTGGCAATTCACTTCTGGAAAACTGAATGTAAATGTTTCTAACAACTGTTTTCGCATCGAACCGACCAAAATCAGCCTCTGCTCTCCCAGGTTCCTACATTATAATAACTCATAGAAGTATTGTTATGTAAGTTGACATGTTTTTAACCAACTCATATGTGATTCGTTTAACTAATTAGTAGGTTAAATATACAAGAACTGTTAATTACCCGCCATCTGGACATGTAGAAGCCTTCAGGAAGATGAGTAAAGAAAGTGACAGGACCTGGAGGTATAAAAGGGGCTCCAATTGTCACAACGCCTAATATTCTCTCAGGATGAAGAAGGGGCAACATATATGCTGGCCTTACTCCATAATCTTTTCCAATTACAACAACCTGTTCATGTTGTTTTTTACTTAAAATTGTTCGTTACGAAACATATATCTCAATTTTAATATTAATGTACAGATGAACCACCGAAAATTGTACCCATTGTAATTAGCATGTATTCTAGCTCAACTAATTATCATGGGTTCATAGCTCAATCTCACTCTTTACTTTTTCCAAGTAAATACCAGTAAAATTGAGCTAGAGTTTTCTTTGGAAGCAATGAATTCTTAATCACTCACAACAGGACACCAATTTTTGTTCAAAAGCTATGTTCTTTTGGACTGCAATTCTGATTTCTTTAGTTGGTTACAAAATTATAAATTTATAATGAATTCTGTTTAGAACAAAAAATGGATCTAATTCTAATTTCACTGCAAATCAATACCAATAAATGATTCAATATAATTTGTTGAAAAGTCAATTTTTAACTTACGAAACACTTTTCACAAGTGATCTAATTACCAATATTTTAGCTATATAAGATAAAAGTTATGAACGATTTTTGTAACTAACCTTGTAGTGTCTTACAAACACTTAAATATTTCATTAATATTTACTAATTTTATTTTATACCCCCAAAAATTGGTTGTTTCCTTTAACTTATAAGGTGTTTGTCTTCGAATCTCACAAAATACATTGAGAGAGGTGGAGAAGCCTTGACTATGACAAAACCAATCTAAATGGAACATGCTTGTAAACATAAAAAAACGTCAGCTTTGTTTTGGTAAAAGCATGTGCTTTGATTTAATCACTTTAATACAGTCACTGTAGTAGCATATATGACGTTTAGTTGCACAGATGTAATGAAATTAATAAAGTAGCTAAAATAGTCTCTTAAAAAATAAAGCAGTGATCCAAATATACCTGACTGATGTGAAGAGAATCTAGGATTCCGATAAGATCGCTGATTATGTCCTTATTCAACGTCTTCTCAGGTTCAGGTGGCACGTCGGACAGTCCGAACCCTCTGTAATCGGGTACAATTACCCGAAATCCGGCGTCGGCCAGAGCAGTCATCTGATACCGCCATGAGTACCAAATCTCCGGGAAACCGTGCAAGAACATCACCGCTTTGTTGCCTGCAAATCAGAACCGTAAACGACGTCGCATGGCAAGTTTTTGTTTAATAATCGGATTAGCAAAGACGGAAAGATGGCAATTACCTATTCCGATCTCGGCAACGTGGAGATTTAAACCTCCGACTTGGACGAACTTGTGCTGAATTTTGTCCATTTTTGTAGGTTTGTTCTTCCTTGAGCTGTGTTTTCGTGTTTCTGATAGAATGTATGATTTAAGTCTCTGATCTGACAAGTTGGTTGACTTTTTGCTGGTCTGAATTCCATATTTTTCAACTATCAACACTTCAAAGATTTTATTTTATTGATTTATTCATTTTTACTAGATCAGTGGACATAAGCTTGGATCAAAACTATGGAGGCTTGTTAAACATTAATTTGGGCTCTGACGGATCTGGGCCTCGTATCAATCCAAATAATCTAACCCAAGTACATCTACTAAAATTTATTACTTTTTGATTTTTTGAAAATTTAAATAAAAGAATAACGTTTTTAGTGAAGTTCATAACAAAAAAATAAAAAATTGATATCACATTATGAATTTTATCTAGTGAAAAAATTATAATTATTTCGAGAAAATTATTTGCTTGGAATATCTATTAAGCACGCGCTAAATTCAACATTTATCTGAATCTAACTGGGTTCGCGGTGGTGGAGAAGCTGGATCTGAAAAAAGAGGAAATAGCTATCAATATTGATAGTTTTTTTTCACGTCAAAGTACCCAGTCTTCCGGTGAAAAACTTAACGGAGAATGTTTAAAACCAAATATGGGTATTAAGGAAAGTGATTAGGAGTTGATTAATCTCATCAGGTGACTGTTCTTGAACAAAATGAGACCCTTCAGGCAAGTATATTGTCTCCAAATTTGGCACATAATCCTTTACTTTTCCACTCTTTATGTATTCTTCCCTTCCTGGGAATTTCAGAACATAATCTTTATCTCCGATTATTAGCAGCGCCGGAACTTTCACCACAAGTTCTTTTACATCATACGATTCGCTAAGCGACCTGCAACGACATAAACACGAGCCAATATCAGTTGCCCAAGTTCAAATATACAACACATAGTAGCAAAACTTGGAGATGGATTTGATTACCTATAAACAACTTGTAAAGCGGTTTGAAAACCCGATTTTTTGTACAATGCTCCGTTTTGTGCTGCATCTTCTTCGGTGAACCAATAAGGAAGTGGAGTAGAAGGATCTACCACATCCAACACTTCTTGGTTTTCAGTAGCAATTGGCAATTCACTTCTGGAAAACTGAATGTAAATGTTTCTGACAACTGTTTTGGCATCGAACCAACCAAAATCAGCCTCTGCTCTCCCAGGTTCCTGAATTATAATAACTCACAGAAACATTGTTACGTAGTTCATGTTTAACCAAAGTCATTTATGGCTCGTTTAACTAATTCACAGGCTAAATATAAACGAAAAAATATTGAATTACCTGCCAACGGGAGATGTAGAAGCCTTCAGGAAGATGAGTGAAGAAAGTAACAGGACCTGGAGGTATAAAAGGGGATCCAATAGTAACAACACCTAGTATTCTCTCAGGATGAAGAAGAGGCAACAGATATGCTGGCCTTACTCCATAATCTTTTCCAATTACAACAACCTGTTCGTGTTATTTATTACTAAAAATTATTCATTAGGAAACGTAAATCTCAGTTCTGATCTTACTGTATAGATGAACCACCAAACATAAATCTCAGCTCGTTTTTGCTTTTTTTTATGACATTGACTTTTCTATACCCAAAGTAGTTGTCTCTGCCTCTCTGGGACAGCTTATGAGATGAGCTTTTTGGGACAACAGTTGTCAAGTGCTTGGGAAAGCAATGTTAAACTGGCCTAAGTAAATACGGGTAAAATTGTAAGATTGAGCTAGAGTTTTCAATGAAGGCATCATTGGGTAGCACAAGAAATTCAAATTGAATGAGGAATTTACAAATATTGGTCATTTTACAAGAAACATTCACAAAAGAACACCAATTTTTTCTTTTCATCATCATATTCTTCTGAACATCACTTCCGTGTTTATACATTTACACTGAGTTCTCTTTAGTACGAAACAACATGACATAATTCTATTATTACTTCGAAATCAATAGCGAGAAACAAGTCAAAATATACCATTGGCGTTTCTATTTGCTTATAACTCAAGCTTACCAAACCATATTATAAGAATTTCTTACTTGTGAATTTTACGAAGTGATACTATTACTTGTAGCTTATAAAAATAAGCTGATCTTTTTATCTGATCTGACAAGCACCTATTATATTTTATTAAAGTAAAAGACATATTTTCGTTTAATTGTATAAACAAAAAAACGTTCTTCTACAAAATGCTAGTAAACATGTTGACAAACATTCCAGCCCTTTGTAAGCTACCAAGATATTTACAAGCAACAAGTTCAAGCGATTCAGTACTGGCATACTTATAACATATGCTTCGATTTGATAATAGTCAAAGTAGCAGAATATCTGACGTTACAGAAATGAAATCCACTTCAAAATTTACCTTACTGATATCAAGGGAATCTAGGATTCCGATAAGATCGCTGATTATGTCCTTGTTCAACGTCTTCTCGGGTTCAGGTGGCACGTCGGACAATCCAAACCATCTGTAATCGGGTGCAATAACCCGAAACCCGGCGTCCGACAGCGCAGTCATCTGATGCCGTCATGAGTACCAAATCTCCGGGAAACCGTGCAGGAACATCACCGCTTTGTTACCTGCAAATCACTTAAACGACGTCGCGTCACGTGCTTGTTGATTAGCAATCATTAGCAAAGGCATAAAAGTGCTTGTTTACCTGTTCCGATCTCAGCAACGTGGAGATTTAAACCTCCGACCGGGATGAATTTATGCCGAATTTTGTCCATTTTTTAGCTCTCACTGTATGCTGGCCTGAATTCCAAATTTTCCAATTAATTTATTTTTAAAACAATTTATTGTTTATTTCAGTAGATCAGTAGGATGAGCTTGAATCAAGACTGACGAGGCTTGTTGTTTATATGGGCTCCACTTAGTTGGACCTAATTTTTATATCAAATCTATACTTTTTTTGAATTTTTCAAATTCAATCATAATTATATGAAAACAGAATATTCACATGATATTTTTTTAAGTATATCTCGTAATAGTATCAAATTACCTATAAAATTAATATCACGCAGTGAAATTTAGTGAGAAGAATAACTATAATAATTTTGAGAAATTATTTATACAAGCACACATGTTCAACTAAGTAAATTTTGCATTTCACGAAGTCGAAAAAGAATATCTTAACGTGTAAGTATATATCCAAGCTTGATTTATAGATAATAAGTTTAAGGCTTTTAAATGGAAACAAATTATAGCATTATCTTGGTTTTTAAGTTCCAAACTCCAAACAGTTAGGTGATGAAAATGCTCATAAATTTTATTTATTCAAAACAATTTTGCTCCGGTTCTCCGTTTTGTAATGTACACTTTTTCACCATATGAGAAATATGGTCACGGAAAGCCCTTTTAACGAAAATAATAATCACATGTCTCATCTAGGTTCCATTTTGATGGTTGCCATCAGATTTTTCGTTTTTAAGACGTTGCAAGGCTCTTGGTTGATTTATAGTCATCTATGCACTGTCTAATTCGATTTTTCCATCTAAGCACATTCTTGTCCGATTTTTTCCACTTTAACGCAATTTTTCAAGATACCAACGCATATAAAAATTACAGTTCATTTTTTTTTAACCAAAATAACATAGCTCAATTAGTTTTCATGAAGTAAACAAAAATGAAACCAAAGCACTTGCCGCCCATCTGCAGGGAGCTTAGGCCGCACGCTTTTTAAAACACTACAAAATTGATTCGATTTTCTTATTCCTTGCCCTATCTCCCCCTTATCCTTTATCCGCTGTGTTCCCGATGATCTACTACTTTCTTCACCTCATTGTACAACTTTCCCGGCGTCCATTTTAACTTCCGTTGATTATTCCAGCCACTTGCCTCCATCAATTGTCGAGGTGGAATCTCATCGCTCTTTTACTTTGTATGTCCGATGGTGTTTTTTTTCAGTCTCTGCGAACTTGTACTTTCATGTGTTGTTAGTTTGTTGGTTCTTTGAACTAAAATTAAAATTGTTTTTATACCGTA
>CATIWQ010770238.1:0-26868 GCA_949673415.1 Euphorbia schlechtendalii | reverse complement strand
ATTTTAAATAGTTTACATGCTCATTTAATTATGTTCATACAATTGGATTTACGTGGATCTCAAATAATATTAATTATCTAATATTTTCTGGGTAGATAATAAATAAAAAAGTAAAATTAATATTTTATTACGGATCCGGGTCCGGATCCGGGTTTCATTGTAAAAGCCGGATCCGGATCCGTATCCGTTTTCCTTATAAAATTAAGATCCAGATCTTAAAAAAGGGATCCAGATCCAGGATCCGTTGCCATCCTATCTGTAACCCATTTAATTATATTTGGTAAACTAGCACCATCAAAAATCATAATAAGGATATTAATCAAGTGTTTATAATAGTTTAATACAAAAATAAGTCAATTATAAACAACTTGTATGATGGTTCAACTTCTAATTAACGTGCAATTGATTAATTATTTGTAAAAAAAATTGCGATTGTTTTTATATATTTCTTAGACTTGCCTGGCTTCAGAATAATGGAAATATTGGAAGATTTATATAATTCTCATTTGATCACATTTTGATATGTTAATGTAAATTATTATAACTCAGTTACATGTAAGCAATCAATCAAGGTTAGTTTAAATAGCCTACTATTGTCCTGAATTTCGAAAAAACCTCATTTACCCCTTCAATTTGAAAGTGAATCAATTTGTCTCTTTCAAAATAATAATAAGTTGCATCAATTTTCTTCCTAAACGTCAAGTGTCAACTTCAAGTTGGTTTCACTTTTCAAAAACTTTCTTGTTCCAATCAAAAATTGGCACGTAACATTTTTCTTGCACCAACCTAAAGTTGACACGTAACGTTCAAGGGCAAATTTGTACACATTTTCTAGTTGAAAGAGGTAAACTAGTGCACGTTTACAAGTTAAGGGGGTAACGTGAACCTTTTTAAAGTTTAGGGAAATGATGTTTATTGGCCATCAATAATAAATGATGTTAATGAAAGTACAATTTTAATGATAGTTTTATTTGGTTTAATGTGATATATTACTGGCTTAATACATTTATGGCCACTCGTACAATTCGCATCCATCGCCAACTATCTTCTTCAACTTTTACTTGTACTCTGAGTCCCATTACTATGGAAATTACACCCAGAAGCTGCTTCAACTTGGCAAATTGTATCAAGGAGCTGCCTTAATTAGGCAAGTGTACATGATACATGAGAACCACATCATTTTAACATTCATAGCTGTGGAGAAACCGTGCAATACAAGCACACTTACGTGTGCACCGTGCACGAAAGTGGACACCGCATAATGCACATGCAGTTACAAATTTTAGCATGATGGCTATTAGGTACACTTTCGCCAAGTTAAGGTGGCTCTTGGATCACCTTTGCCAAGTTGAGGGGTTGACAGGTACAAGTCAAAGTTGAGGGAGCATTTAACCAAAAGTGAAAGTTGAAGCGGTTATGAATGTATTAATTTATTATATATTATATAAAGGTTCAATACATCCGGAGCCCCTTGAAATTGACCCTAAACATTCAAAACTTCCAAATAATTTCATGAACTTGTAAAAAGTGCACCAATAATCCCATGAACTTGTCCTTAAACTTCATTTCCTCCCCCACCCCACCAATACCACGTGTAAGCTTCTGATTGTTTTGACTCTTAAAAGAATTATATTTTTCTCTCTCTGATCAGTATCTAACATGTGGAATTGAAAGGGAAAATTTGTACACTTTTTTTAAATTCAGATGGAAAATAAAATTTAAGAAAAAGTTAAGCAAATTATTTAAAACATATATAACTAGTATAATCAAAGTTCAACAACTTGATTTTGATTACATTTTGGCTCTACAAAATAGGTTATTGACTTTATCCTAAAACTAGAACAGTTCTCGCTTTTCTTGTCAACCATAATTACGTACTACACGTTAATATAGTTGTTTATTAATATATAATCCAGTTTTCTTTTCTTAATAGCTCAAGCAAAACAAAATGTGTTTTTAATTAATAGGAAACCCCAAAAAAACCCCAACCAATATTGTATCAATTAATTAATAAATTGCTCAACTAACCTCAATGTAATTAATCTAATATGATGAAAAAATTTTAAACTTTAATCCAACATCTAATTTTTCTTACATGGAGTGAATTTGAAATTAAGTTTAACATTTAAAAAAATTTATTTCAGAATTTTTAGCCCAGGTGTAAAAAGTTGTTGGAATGCCACCTATTATATATGTGATTCATACTAATACACAGTAAATGGATTACGAGAACACGTGAATTTCCTTTATCGGAACTCGGATACGTGGAGCAAAGTTTACTAATTATAAAAAAATATGATGTGTTTCACTTATATCTATGAGTACATATTTACAAGAAATGAAAGATTTGACACTCTATCTATCTATCTAAAACCATAATTACAATCTTCCCTCTTCATCTTGCCCTTTCTTTTATAAATACCTCATAATTATCATCATGTTCAATTCATTAATTAAACCCTTATTCCATTCTTTATTTTCTTTTCTTTTCTTTCTATCCAAAGTTGAATATTTTTGCAAGACAATAGAGAGAGAGGGAGAGAGAGAGAAATGGGAAATATAGGAGGAGAAACTGAGAAATGGGTATCATCTTCTTCTGCTAAAATTCCTACAATTACAGACAAAAGAGCAATGCCAATATTGTCAATGAATCATGTGTCTTTTGTCATTAAATCAGTTCAAGATTCTGTAAGATTCTATGAAGATGTTCTTGGTTTTGTACTCATCAAAAGACCTTCTTCTTTTGATTTTGAAGGTGCTTGGTATGCTTCTCTGAATCCTCCCTATTTTTTATTAATTGTTGGATACTTAATTGCTCTAAGTTTCAAGATTTTTTTTCATATCAAAGCTTGTGTCTTGGATTTTGAAATGAACTTAAATGTCATATGTATAAGAAAACATCTCTAAGTTGTAAGAATCTGAAACGGAACTAAACAAATCAATCAAATTGACACATATAACGACTCTGGATAAAAATATCACGGGAAAATATATTACTAATAAAAACCTCTAGTATATGGTGTCAAAATTTGATTCAAGCTTCATTTACCTTCAAGTTTAACGCTTGTTTTGCTTATTGTCAAGCTAGAATCAAATATTCCGAGTCCAGATAAAAGTATATCCAAAATCAACATTTTCCGACATATCCAAACCTCACATATACTGTTTTTTTTCACTTACAAAAAGAAGAATATGTTTTTTCATGCCTCAAATAAAATAGAAATATTTCTAAACTTTTATACTAATTTTAAAGAAAACTTTCGTGTTTATAAGAAATTTGGCTAATAATTGACAGCCATAAGATAGTTCAAATTTAATCAACTTTTTTGAAAACTGCTATAGTTTTAAGATCTTGTATTAATTCAAAATATTTTTGCATAATTTAATGTATGAAAAGAAAAAGCTTTATATTTAAGTGAAAAATTAATAGAACTTTAATTTTAAGTGCAGATTAGGATGATTTTATTTTTACAAATAAAATTTTATTTTCTATTCTACTATTATTGAATCAATCATCATACCATAAATCCAACAATAATGATAATTATTTTATTTTTAATAAAATCATTGTAAAATTTTTCAAAATATATTACTTCGATTTTATTTATTGTAGAAATGCTGACCTAGCATTAAATGATACTATTTGGACCCACAAAATTTGCATTATTGTGATGTCTAATTCACTAAAATTTCGCATCCTCTCACGTTTGTTTATTTACTGTATTTTTATTCAAAGTTCAATCAATTATGTCAATTATATTATCAAATAAAATTGATTTTCTCATAACAAAATAGTTTTCTATTTGTAAGTTTTCATTGATTAAATTATAATCTTTTATTTGTTACAAAATTTTTTCTTTTCTTGAGAATTCGCTAGTACTATAAAAGAAGGTTATCTGATATTTATAAATCAAATTTATTTTTATGATTAATGATGCTATTAATCATTAGGTATGAAAATATTATGTATTCATTATACATAGGATTCTCAATGAGGTGGTTAAACTAATGAATATTTTTCTGAAATTGCAAAAGTATAGATATTAATTAATGACCTAATTGATTTAATTATTGAGTAATATGGAGGCAAATCATTGCCCAACTAATAATATAATAGGCCTAGCTAGTCACTTTTATTCTTTGGCATGCATTTCTCATAGCTTATAAATATTGTTTTATAAATTAGCAGTTTTCAAAAGTATTTCTAGTTTCTAATGGTTTAATGCATCTACAACTCCCTGAACTTTTTCAAAATAAGTTCTTATTATCCTAAACTTTCAAATGTGTTAAATACTCTCCTAAACTTGTTTAAAATGCATCAGTTTATCCTCTCAATAACACGTGTCAGCTTCTGGTTAGAGAAAAGAAAAATCTAAGAATGACATCTTTGAAACGTCAAACCAACCATAAACTGACTTGTGACGATAAAGGGGTAAAATGACGCATTTTGAACAAATTCAGGAAACTATCTGCCACTTTTCAAAGTTCAGGTGCTAAGAATCTATTTTAAACAAGTTGAGGAGGTTGTAGATGCATTAAGCCATTACTTGTTTGTTGTTTGTAAGTATGTTTTTATAGCTTATTTTTTAACATATTATAAACATTATATGTTGGACTAAGTATCAAACAAGCGTACCCCTATTATTCATGAAAGAAATGGTACGCCCCGGTAAAATGAAAACTTTGTAAGACTCCAAGTTGTAATATTAATTTCTAAATGTATTTTTTATTATATAGTAAACATAGATTAGTTAGAGATTAAGTAGATATATTGATTATTGATGGAGACAGTATGGAACGTAATTAACACGAAATTAAAATGTGTTGGCAGCCAACCAACCCATAAGTGTCACTACTAACTTTATTGCAGGTTAAGGCTACAATAATTGCTTATAGATTCTGTGTCATAATGACTTAGGTGATATTAAATTTAGGTGAAATGCATCATTATCCACAGAACTTGGTTCTAAAAGACATATGCCACCCTCAATTTTTAAAAGGATCAGTTATCCTCCTTAACTTGGTAAATTTGTACCAGTTTGGCCCCTCAATGTCACGTGTTAACTTCTGATTGAAGAGGGAAAAATCAGAAAAATGACATCTTTGAAAAGTCAAACCAACCAGATTCTGACACGTAGCGTTGAGGGGCTAAGTGGTTCACTTTTGCCAAATTGAAGGGGGTATCTGATCTATTTGCAAGTTGGAGGTAACTTCCGGCTATTGGAACCAAGTTGAAGGGGTATTGATGCATTTTCCTTAATTTTATAATTTTTTCGGCATAATTTCTAAAAGAATATATGTTTAAATATTATCTTTTTAGAATGTATAAGAAATTGGTTTTAAAACAACCGTAAACTCAGCATGTCTAAGGGCGAAGAAGTTTTATATTAGTACAAGCATTGGCAGTGTTAGATAGGGTGTGACGCTCTAGCAAGACATTGCTTCCTCTCTTATCCTTAGGTCAAAGAAATATTTGTGGCAAAATAACAAATTTTTTGCTAAATTATACGCAATTTCAAATTATTTCTAATATAATGGTATTTTTGTTTGAGTTCGCAATTGTAAAATGGGGACCTCGTAATTTTAATTTTCAGACCACAGCAGGTCACAATCTTTAAGTTTGACTTGCGGACAAATTGAATTCTTTAATTGACGGACAAAATCTAATACCTGACAAAAAAAATGAAATGAAATGGCATGAGGGGCAAGATTTAGACGATATAAAAATATAAATGTGGGTGCTTGGACCCATTCATAGTAGAATTAAGCTCAGTTCATGAATGAAAATGGTCGGGCTCAACTCGACTTGGAACTCATCTAGTTTTAAATATTTTAGCTCGGCTCGAGCTCAAGAGTTTGCGAGCCTAAACGAATCTCATTTACTCTGGTTAGTCTCACAAAAAAATTATACGAACATGTTTGTGAACTTTCAACTCGAATATGGTGAAAAAGTTTTTTAGCAGATTTTTAATTTACAGTATGTTCTGGCAACATTTAAATGAAAAGCACGGTATGCATTGAAATGTATGTATGATAATTAAATGGGTATTGCAATATTGCAGGTTGTTCAACTATGGAATAGGGATCCACCTGCTAGAATCAGAAAATGCACCAAAGAAAGGCAAAATAAACCCAAAAGACAACCACATATCCTTCAATTGCTCAGACATGGAACTAGTGATAAGAAATCTAGAAGAAAAGAACATAGAATATGTGACAGCAGTTGTACAAGAAGGTGGAATTACAGTTGATCAACTGTTCTTCCATGATCCAGATGGTTACATGGTTGAAATTTGCAACTGTCAAAACCTACCAGTTCTTCCTATTTCTTCTTCTTGCCCTCTTAAGCTACCCACCAATCCTCCTAATCTGCTCAACTTATCATCACAATCTTCCTATGGTAATATCTATTTATATACATGTACTTCATTAGCAAGGTAGCTCAAATACTTCTAGACGCTGAAGCATTAACTTTTGGTTTCTGTTTTGGAAATTGGAAACTCGTGAAAACCAGTATGAAAAGTTTCGGGCCGTTTTTGTAAATACAGAAAAGTGGAATTTCATTTTCTAGTGATTGGGTTATAGTTTTCAGAAAATTTATTATCCTAAATTGTTTTATTACACTAAAATTCGTTTTTCATCAATCAACAATTTATTACTTTTTCATGCTTTATGTAAACATTATAAGTGACGTTTTCCAGTTTCCGTGGTTAATTTTATGCTCCTTGTTTGTTACCTTTAATATTGATTTTAAATTAGTGAGATTTTGATGTAAATGACATTTATGTACAGGTAAAATGGGAAGCTGGGAGGTGATATGTTCAGGATTGGCATCATTAATGATGGACAATTTATTAGTGGGAATCATGGATATATCTATTTAAGAATTGGATTCAAATTCCTGACTTTGAAATCCAAAGTGAGGGTACATTTTAAATCTGGGCCGTCCATTTCAGATTCATCAGAATGCACCCTGACTTTAGATTTCCAAAATCAGGGAATTCAAATCCGAGAGAATTACAGCAATATGAAGAAAGAAAGTCATGTGCATGTATTGCCATTTTTTATTCACTGCTCTGTAAGGATTGTTTTGTACGCATAATTTGTTGTAAAAAATAGTTGAAAAAAAAAAGAAACAAAAAAGCAAGAAAAAAATAGTGCGAGTTGATAGTGTATTTGGTTGTGAATATTCCTATTTAAACTATATGTAAATTATACTTATTGAATTTAGTTTGATTCAGTTTTTGGGTTTTCAATTTTATGTACTTCCGCTCTCATTTTCTTATTTTCCACAACCTTAAAACTAAAAATATTACAAATAGCAATAAAAAGAAGTCAAGAATTTGATCTTAGAAAAATGCTATTTTCCTGAAACTTGAAGAGAATTTCAAATTACAATTAGCCATGAATAAAAAGGTAATCAAGGGAAGAGAATCTGGCATGGTTGGATTGAAACACTTTTTTCTTGAATCATTCACCCAAAGATAACACAAAATAACACAACAAGTCGAAAATTCCTAAAATTTTATGTCATTGACCTCAGGTATATCCGTTTTAAGAATCGGAGTTTCCTTAAACAGGATGACTAACTAACAAAACTATACTCATCGTCTTGTATGCTATATATGTGATCATCAGAAAACAATTAATCCATGTTAGCAGATGATTAAATTAAACTGACAAAAGGAACGAATCGTAAGAAAATTGCAAGTTGGGGAAAAGGTCAATCAATGTATTTCATTACCTTCAACACAACATTTAAGCAAGTAAGAGATGAGAATGAGAAACATTGATGACATGAGACTAACCTCTATTGAACAAGATGGAGGAGTTTTTGAAGAGGCGACAGATTTAAACCAAAGGGAATCGTCATGTGTTTTACTTTGTGAGCGAATGGCTTCAAGTTTTTACGCAAAAAGTTCACAAAATCTTTTTCAACATTGAAGAGTCCATTCTGGTTTTGTGTGATAAAGTATGTGAAACTAAAAACTATAATACTAGAAACAAGAATACTACTCTATAACCAATGTATCATTTTTACATCCTCTGAAATCTAATCGAGGCATTAGATTTCTAGAGGTTTTCAAAATTTCGGTTTATCTCCTATGTTTTAGAAGGTAAAGAATTTTCATGTAAATTTTCATGATTTATCGGCCATATACCTAGTACCTACCAGAATAATAAATAGACGGAACAGTGCAGGTTGTTATGGCATATAAATTGAAGACCCTATAAATGCTTTCAGTCATAGCCAGAGGAGATTACCACAAATACATCACCAAGAGACCACTTTCTTGGTTTTGATTTGTCTGGAGGGTTAATTATCGCAGACTCTGCACTTGCACGGCGATAGCCTATCACAATTTCATGCCGCTGACGACCCCGGCTCATAATTTCGTAAAAACAAATCTCTTCCTGGTCAGAGAGGTAAAATTCTGCTGGTTTTATGTACATCTCATTCCCCTGCAAATGCCAAAATCATTGTGGTTACTTACTGTTGTTTAAATTTCCCGTTTTTAAAGTTTAAGGAACAAAAAATCCATATATAAACGAAGCATGTTTCACAATAATATAGGCCTAATACATCAAGACCCCCCTGAACTAGTCGCTGAAAGCCCATTTACCTCCTAAACTTTCAAAAGTTTCAAATAACCCCTGAACTCGCAAAAAGTGCACCAATTTTTCCCTCAATGCCACATGTCAGCTTCCGATTGTAGGAAGAAATTTGAAATATGACATCTTTGAAAAATCAAACCAACCAAAAACTGACATGTGGCATTGAGAGGGGCAAACTACTGCACTTCTGCAAGTTAGGGTGTTATTTGGAACTTTCGAAAGTTCAAGGGGCAAAGGCCGTTCAGGACAAGTTCAGGGGGTCTTGATATATTCAGCCTCAATAAAATACAAGAAAAAGGAATTTTCCCAATAGATCAATGTCATGCATGTCTGGATAAACAAGCATTGGAGAGTAAAGGAATTTACCTCTTTATCAAACAGTTCGTCTAGAACACGATTTATTTGTCTGTCTTTAGCCACTGTTGCCAACGCCATGCATACCAGCTCATCTGACAGCACATAAACACAGATTGTAGAAACTGAGGACAATTTTTTAGTCCTGGAATCCAAGATTTCACATACAACAATTGACTTGTCAGAAGCATTCTGCATTTCACGAATCGAAGAGCTATGGGAGAACCCGGGACGCAGTGAAGATGCTGGCCTTGCATCTCGATAGGGAAGACGGTTCGACTGCAACTCATAAGACAAGGAAAAACATCAAATGAGTGATCATGTTATGTAATTTATAACAATTGACTTGTGCTGCAATCATGAGATTTCTGATTAATGGACTTGCTTGTCTTGGTACTTCTACAGAAGCATCTGCATGATGTAATACGGTACCTCGACATAAATCACTCGCAGATTAATTCTCGTCAATTCCAACCTAGGGGTAACATTATGTAAAATATTTTATTATTAATTTTACATCATTCAGTGGATATGGCTAATGAGGAAGTTATGGGTAGTACCAGAAAGTGCTCTCACTAAAGATTGAGGTCCATCAAAAGAAAAACATAGCATGAGCAATCATATTAGCGAGATATATGCACCATATACAGCCACGTTGGAAACAAAATAACTCTGTAATATTCAAATCAGATCACATGACACCATTATAAGCATTCTCTTATTGTGGTGGAAAACTCCGACGACACAACATTTACTTGTTGACATTACTACACAAATTAGTAGCTTATTGCAATTTGCTAATAAAACAGCCAACACAGACCAATATTTAAGTTTACCCATAATATGTACATCTCAACTCTACTAGCGACTGGATCAAGTGCGCAGAATACAATTTTTCGAAAGCTCAAATAACTGTCAGAACATAAAAATGGAAGAAAATCTCCCAAAGTATAAAATAAAACTCAGCAATTTCAATTTTCAACACAAATAAAAACCACCAGCATTCGCTTACCTGTATACTTCGTATAAGGAGAAGGGTAGTGAGTGATCGTGAGTCAGAGTGCACAATTGATTCCTCTACAGACTCATCTGCAAGAATTAATATCTGTTGGAGAGGAGTTAGCATAAGAAATGAAATTGAGGATATCATTGATTCAACTCACACATAATACATGAAAATGGAGACAATTATATTGTGCTTGATTTGTATTTTTATGTTCAAAAGAGCATTATGTAATAATATCATGCTGATCAAAACTCAATACAGAAATACGTTATCCCGAATCCAAAATCATGGTCACAGCCTCAATATGCAATGATTCTTATGCTTCATTTGAAAGAATGGCATTATGATGGAGAATGACATAAAGGAACAAGGGATAATAAAGGAGCCAACAGCTAAGGGAACATGTGGCTATTTCTAGATAGACTCCATTATATCAAGGGTTTAGACAAGGAAAAGCAGCTTATCATAACCTAATTTTTAAGTCTCAGCTTACCCTTGGGAAGAGGCTTGGCCTTGTGGGAGACCCTTATGTTTATTTATCTTTTCTTGCTTATATCTTTATTGTTGGTTTCAGGGTTTATTACCTCCATAAGTCTTGTATTTGGCTTTGGAAGTTCATGAATACCATTTATATTCACCTATACTTTTTTTTTAACTGTTCCCTGTCATAAGTCAGTTTAATCATCCAAATAGTGAATCGATACTCAATAGATATAGTTTGTTTCTAGCTATTTAATACGACCATAAGAAGTTTTGTTTCTGAAATTCGTACCCTGATATTGACAAAAGAAAGCAAGGTAATGTCCAAGGGTGTCGTTGCCCTATCGGGTGAGGTTGAACATGAAAGGAACAATTTATGGTACTATATTATGTGGGAGACCCAGAATTACCATGCAATGATTGATCAACTTCAAACAGTTCTTTTCAGCTCCAGAATTAAACAACCATAGAATCCAATGGTCAATGATTTCTTTGAAACATGTAATTCTTACAGCTTTTTTTCTTCAATTCTACACTAATCAAGCCAACTTTTGTGCCTAGGTTGGTCTATTAGCTCATTCAACAGACCTTTGTATTCAATGAAGTGCTATCCACTCAAATCCTTCCTCTTGCCAGATATGGCATTCAGTGACCATTTTGCTGGCTCTCAAGTCTTGCTCTTTGTAAAGTAATACAATGTAAACATACCTTCGTTCAGATCCAATATCATGTGAAACTCAAGTAAAAGAAGATAAGGTGATGCAACTTACAAAATCAAAAGTTTCAAGAGGAAGAATCTCCAAGTGTCGTCTGATGACAGCATTTCCCTCACTGTGAACAAGTTTTATGTTCTTCAACTCAGAAATATCAAGTCCGCCATATGCAAGCTTCTTCTCCATCTCCTGTTCTGGGACCTCATTGAACATCCAGACTTCTGAACCTGGAGCCACAAATGACTCTAGAACCTGAGAGTGAAAAGCAAGAACATTAAAAAATGTGAGAAGTGAGAACAGATGTTTTTATTCTTAATCGGGCAAGTGTATCAACCAATGAGCATTCCACCAAAAAGAATGACAACTTATAAGTTCCCATTTTTAACATCTAAATTTTATACAATTTTTATTAGGTTAGCAAAATAACTAAGCCCATATGCTGTTGCCTGTTATTAACGTCGATATATTGTAAACTTGTACAATTATATTGGAATTTTCTCTTCATCCAATGAAATATTGTTCTTCTATATTAGGATCCAAAACACACACAAATGAAATAGAGAAAAGAAATTTCTTCAATGTTTAAGCAGTTAATCAGGGACTTGAAGAAACACAACTGAAATATAGAGTTTCATAAAATTTCAAGGGATCAGAAATAGATTGTCATCTGATTTGTACATGGTTTACCTTTATCATATCATTAATGTCACGTCGCCAGCCACAGAGCAGTATCTTCTTCGGATGTTTTGGAAAATCAAACAGAGTTGGACAAGAACCCTTGCAAAATACCTAAGATACAAATACAAGAGAAAAGATAATGCAGGTAATTATAAGTCAAGGGACAAACATATTCATTGTAAATATGATCAAATTAAAGAAATCATTCGATTCATCTCTCACTGTGTGTGCATGTGTAGATAATGTTGATCATTTTAATATTTGTTACTTCTTGTCTATATCTTTTTTTTATCATTTGAACTTATTACATTAAATTTATCTGCGTGATTACTTCCATCAGAAAGGGTTACATGTAAGTTGTAACTCCCAAGCTGCAGCTGCAAATACAGAATGCAAAATCCATCCTTGCTATATCCAGTGCAGAAAGAAGAACAAATAACCTTTGGCAGAGGACCTGGAGAATAGGTGTCGGAGTCCTCAGCTAGAACGATAATCTCATCTCCTTCTTGTAAAACATAGTTAAATTCTGGGTTCAAGTTAATTTTCCCATCTTCTGCAGCAACTTTAACTCCGCAAGGAATTGCATTAGGAAATGAAATGAGCACATCTTCAAACTGCCGACCATCTAGCTGAGGCCATCTTTTAATGTAGAATTCTGAATTCTGAAACCCTAATATATCCTCCCAAACCTGGACAAACAAAGCATGAAAAATTACAGGAAATATGTAAAACTAGTGGTAATCAAAGAAAAAATTAGAATTAAACCGAGATCAACATCACTGGAATAACACTTGTAAAATGGCTTGATAAAAATAACATGGATAACATTATTCTAGAAGTGGGAGTGGAAAAAGAAAAAACCTTATGGCCAAAAAATCATAAACAGGACTAGAGAAGGGTAAATGATCTTGAAAATGGTCATCAGCTTCATCTACAATCAAAAATTAAAAGTTGCAAGAATGAGAATTCCCATATTTTGTCAAAAAGTGCTTCATAGTGAGAGAAAGGCACTGGAGGAGAACATAGTTGAAAACTGTAAAGGGTAGGATTGGAAAACTGGGAAAATTTGCTCTAATGTCCAAGAACTATGACTACCATGATGTCAAAGATTATAGTGAAAATTCATTTATAAGTTACCTGTGCAAGCCCAGGTTGCAGAGCACATTGGATCATCAAGCGACCTATCACATCATGCGCAACAACTGTTTCAATGAGATCCCCTCCAACAAGCTTCACCAGAGGTTCATTATCAAGGTCACGAATCTCTACAACAACATGACCCTTCAAACCTTCTTTGACACCAGTAAGGCTGAGCACAACTCTCAAAGCATATGCATCACTCTGGAAATGTGAAATAGATACTATAAGTACGTTTTTTCTGCATGTGGACAATGAAAATTGCATGAGGATGATGAAAATACCTGGACAGCATTATCATTCCATGCTAATACAATGATAGCAGATGCCTTGGAAACTGAAACCTTCAAATATGGAAAGTATAAATAATCAATCAAAAGTAAGGGTGTTGACAAATTTTAGAAAACAACAGAACAAAAGCATCTCCAACATACTTTTTTCAAGTCAGCCTGGATGAGAGGACTGCCACTTCTGCATATAACAGACGTACCCATGAAGTCAAATTCAAGCTTAGCTATGGCCATTTCCATTTCCTCCTTGTCTTTTTCTGCAAGTACAACAACAACGCCGCCCCTATGATTCTTGTTTGCCATTGCTATCTGCTTCAAGACTGAACCCTGCAAGGAAAAACACATTCTTTATTATGCTTTGTTTGAAGTATTTTTTAAGGACAAAGGCATTTTAAATACAACTCAATAAGAATTTTAAGCCAACCTCTTTCGCAAAACAGAATGAGATGTGAAGAAGAAAATATCGATCTATTTCATACTAGCCAAGAACAAAAGTTGATCCAGTTCATACTATACTAGCCCATCAAAGGTAAAGATAACACTTCCAAAAAAAATACCAACAAATATATATCACAATCCATTGTTTCTCTAATTATTTACCAATTTGTCACTCCATCCAAGAATTAAAATGTGATTTTTTTCAACAACTTCGCTTTTCCCTTTTTGCAGAGAATCTACTTTGGCTGAGATGGCATCAGAAACAAGTCCAAGCATCATTGCAAAAATCAGCATGCCTCCAGAACTTATAGAGACAGAAACTATCCTTGGTCCAATTCCAACTCTATCTGCATGACTTCCTGAATCAGCTATGAATGTCCACGAAAGCCAAAGAGCCTCAGGAAAGCTAGCATCGCTGACAGCATACAGAGCCAAGCCTCCAAATCCTATCAAGAACAAGGTTGCAAAGAGTAGTGCAAGCAGCTTTGCATAAGGATAAGTAGAGAAAAACACATCCACCATATATGCAATCTTCTTCTTCAACGGAACTTCCTCCTTGTTATTCTTTTGAGCTAGGTAATCAAGATATTTGTAGAACAAAAATGGCATAATGAGTGTGAATACCGCACTACACAAGGCAATGTTTCTACTATCAGCATTTTTGACATAAAGTGAGCAATTATCTTTGTCCCTCAAAACTTCAGTGCTGTTATTACCAAGACCACCTTGATTGTTACACATTGTCTGTAGGTTAATAATCTCTTCCTGAAATTCAAATAGCCATATCTCATTAAAAAAAACAAACTAGGTGAACAGATAGCTAAAATAAACAAGTGTTCATGCCTTTTCAAACTTAAAGCCATAGGATTCACTTGTTTTGCGGAATATAATATATATGCATTACGGAATCACGTATCCATTGCCTCAAGCAATACCTATTCTATTCAGCTCTACTTCATTCTATTATACAACAAAATAGCACAATAATTTCAGCATTGCCTTTCATCGAAACTTGCATAAACATCGTACGATCTCAGACTTACCTCTAATTTGTTGACTTTACTCCGCAACTGAATCGAGTAAGAAACCGATAGTATACTAGTGAAAAGGAGCTGCAACAGAAAACTAGATTAGCAACACAACAATCACGAACCAGAAACATCTCAAAAGGTAGTGGACACAAAGTGAGCCACAGAAACAAGCAGAACTGAGCATAGAAATCAAATACAGAGAACGGAAATTCGTAAAATAGAACGAAAGAAGCGTACAAAATGAAAG
The DNA here is from genome assembly GCA_949673415.1 of Euphorbia schlechtendalii. Classification (NCBI taxonomy): domain Eukaryota; kingdom Viridiplantae; phylum Streptophyta; class Magnoliopsida; order Malpighiales; family Euphorbiaceae; genus Euphorbia; species Euphorbia schlechtendalii. The sequence continues at coordinate 11,878 of CATIWQ010770238.1, read as the reverse complement.
AGGAGGGGGTGTTTGGAACCCCGAGCGCTCCTATCACCAAAAAGAGTGGGAGAATTGGAGTGAATCGCCATAAGCTCAGATGTTAGGCTACTTTCTCCAGATAAATCAAATATTCCAGTTTCAGCGTCGCCGAAGGAGAGAGAAGTGCGGTGTGAATAGGCTGAATGTGGACCGTAAAAGTGGGTCCGATGGGGGCAGATGAGGTTGATGGGCGTTCCATTTGGGGGAGGTGACAAGGCTTTGCACTGACCTGAATGAAGCAGCAGCCGCATGTGATGTCATTACTTTAATCATTTCTGTTCTTTGTTTGTTTCTTCTTTCGCATTCTACTTTTTAAGATCCTTTCTCTCTTTTTGATTCATTCGCACATGTGAATATGGAATAAAATTTGTGTGAATCCGTCGGAGAATTCGATCCTTTGTCAAAACTTTCATTTATTTGTATCGCCCTTTAAAGCAAAACGCCGCTAATTGGTTCATGGTTGTTGTGTTTTTTAATTACGTCATTTTTCTATTTTTGATCGGTATTAAGTTACATTTAAAAGATACGTTTTCAACAAATTCAAAGATTTTAAAAGACAATTGCACTATTTACTTGATAAACTGGTGTATATTTTTCAAATTCAAATGTTAAAAGGAACAATTGAAAGTTTCAATCAATCATCAAAAAATGGCAAGTTAGGTGGCTTCAATTTTTTTAGCAAATAAAAGTTGAGAATGGAGAATGTAATAAAGGTTCTACTTTCAATAGAATCATTGGTAAGATGCGCATTATAAACAAAAAGTGCAAAAGGCTCCTAACTGGGAATGAAAGATCTCAAATCTATTATTGAATTCAAGAAAATGCAATGGAGAGATTTAGGCTTTTGGCCTTTACATTAATAAAAAAAACCTCACATTTTAAACAATGATCATCAAAAGTTGAATAAAAATGTCTACCATCTTATCTTTTTAAGTGATAAGATTATATATTTTCTCCATAAAAAAAAATAATATGTATTTTCAATTCATATTAGAATTCTTTATTTGCAAGGGGATAACAGAATCACAGTTTCATGTTGCTAAACTGATGCTAATAAGCGTAAAATTGTAGATATTAATTTGTGTGACAAAATATCAGAGGTACAAGGGTACTCCATCTCAAAATCAAAGGAAAAACTGCTACACAACAATAATTGTTGGATTCTGAAGTAGGAAAATAAATTTTGAAGGTTCTGAGTTCATAAGCATATAATGTCTCAGAAGCTTGAAGATGCCGCAGAAGAGTAAAGGTTCACAGAGGAAGTCAAGACCTCAGAAGACTATTAAAGATCAAAGGCCAGAAGCTAATAAGCAAGAATTGTTCAGAAGACATAAAGAGGGTAACTTAGTCTTTTGGCGCTAAAAGTCACGGGTGCTGATCTCGCATTAAAAGCCGCCGCACGCCTTTGTACCTCAGTCTAGTAAAGGACAAAAGTTGTTGGGTTCAAAAGAACAAAAACATTCTTGCAGATTGAATAAGCAAATAACCGTACATATGTGGGACCCAAAAATCAGCATGGCTATTGTTGAGCGGATTTAATAAAAACTTGTTTCTCTAAACAGATCATTAATGGAAACTTGGATGAGAAACAACGGGAAGATTTTCAACAACAGTCCAAGATCAACAACATTCTCTCCCTTTATAAAAAGATGTTATCCGCCATTGAAGGAGGTTGTCGATTCTATCTAGTACTCAAGAGTGAAAACAAACTCTCAACATCCACTGCAATTTTCTTCTGAATCAAAATAGCAAACACACCTCTCTCATACTTGTTTGTAATCGAGTTTACTGAAACAAAGTTCAGAAGCTCATTCAGTTTAATTGTAAATTACTTGTAAAGCACTAACTTAAGGTTAAGTTAGTGTGAGGGAGCTTAGAAATCTTAAGAGGAAGGTACTCTGTAAGATAAGAAGCTTGGAGCCTTAGACATAGTTAGAGGGTACTTCTGTATTGGTATAACTCATCAAAGTATGAAGGTTGTTGGAGGTACTTCAACCAAGCTTTAAAGTTTTTCTCTTCACCAGAAGAAGAGCACTTAGTGTATTAAATCTTGGACAAGAGACTCTAAGGAATGGATTAGGCAGAGGTTGAACTAGGATAAAAATCGTTGTTTGCACTTTCTAAACTTTATATTACTTTCTTTACTTAAGTGTAAATCACATTCATAGATTAATGCCTTAAAAAGGGGGATTCTGAGCAAAACGTTGTTACTCGGAAGCACCTTCAGAAGCTAGTTTCACTTATCATCTGAAGTAATATTTGAACTCAAATAAGAGTCATTCACCTCCCTCTAACTATTTTACACCCTACTGGATCCAACAATAACATTGCCCCAATTACCTACCAAGGCTTCCACACTAGTGAGATTAAGTGGTTGGGTGTAAAAAATAAGAGAGTAAAAAAATGTTTGCCATTTTTACAATTTGTGATTGCACAAAGTTTAAACATTTATTAACGAATTTTATATTGATAAATGACTCTAATTTTCCCAACTATTTTCCAAAATAGCTTCATAAACAAATCTTTTGATTATTTCTCACAACTTTCGCTAAATGAACATAAAATTGAAACAGGGAATTAATTGAATAAATAAGTAATAACCAACCTTTTTCTTTACAAATTGTTGAAACAAAAGAACACAAAATTATACTAATTAGCTAAACAAATGTTGATCAACAGATTAATTATCCATTTTTACTTGCCAGGTGTAACAGGGTAGCCAATCCCATGCCTTGTAGTAGGAAAAACAACAAACAACAAGCCGCTAAGAAATCCAATTCCAATAGGAACAATATTCAACACTTCTTGAATCTCATGTTCTGGCATTGGATACAAACAATTCAACACATTTCTATCCCGCAAAGCAATCGCCACGAAAACCAACACTGACAACACTGCATGCACCCCGTCAATAAATTTAATCTTGTACTTCCTCAAATCCGGCAATTCGTGTGCCTTCTCTTCGGGGCAGTCGAACAAAAACAACCCTTTAAACGTCGCTAAACCATAGTAAACTTGCCCATCGTTTGACCTCACACTGTCGGTGAACGAAGCGAGAAAGCAAGATGCCGCGAGGAGACCGAGTAGAATGAAGGTGAGAGGGCGAGTCGCTGAGTCACATGCCCCGTTGTTGGTGAAAATAGGCGTGAGAAGTTGAAAGGCTAGAACGGTTCCTGTAGGGAGAAGATTGGCTAACTGGGCTGTGCTTGTTAGGGTTTGCGAGATTGCTCGTTGCGAGAACGAAGGTGGAGGTTGTGGAGATTTCGGGGTTTCGGGTTCGTGATGATCATCGCTGGTTGAGCTTGAACTTGATATTGATGATTGTTCGGGAATTGATTCGGGTGGTTTGGAAGATGCAGTTCTTGCCCTTATGGTAGACATTTTGAGGATTTTGTTTGTGATGGTTTAGAAGGAAGAATTGAATTAAAAGAAATGAAATGTCAATGAGGAATATTAGGTGTTGTATTTACTTGTTTTATAAGGTTGTTAGTTAGTTGTCATATTTCCATGGTCTTTCCTTTTCTAAATTAAAATGTGGAGACTTGTTCTTGTCAAATTCTACGGCTAGTTAACGTAACGTTATGTTAAAATATTTTATGACAACATCAGTTGCCAATAATTTGAACAAGACATTTGTTAAATTTATACTGGATGATATTTCTTGAAAAAACGTTGATTCTTTGTCCTTTTTATCCAAAGTGAGAATTATGAATAGTGTGAGAAAATGATCCTCAATATTTTTTCAACATATAAGTGTTTGTAGGACTTTAATTTATGATATTTTGTGTCCATCAATATACATAAGTCTAAAGTATAACAAATTTGGACATCATCAAAACATCAACACATTGATCCAAAGTGCGTGCGTGGAAAGTAAAGTTTTCACGTTCAATAATATAGTTATGTAAGTAAATTTTCAAATGCTAAAGCAAAATGAGTCATTATGTTATTGCAATAAAACGTGCATTTTAATTGTGGAACCGTGTTGATTAGGTTATGTTCAATAGAATAGTATACAATTTGTTAAAAACTGAAAAGTATACGGTTGTTATAGAGGATGATGTGAAGAAATTTCCAATAAATTAAATTTGCATTATGTAAGACATTAGTCTATAGGGAAAAAAACAAATTAGAGAGGTTAATAAACCAGTCATTATTGGTACAAAGTGGTTAGCTTTCAATTGAATCAGACTCAAACTATCAACTTTGAGTCGTGTGAGCATCATGACTATACATGATCATTGGGGTAAGCCATACACGTGACCGCCCATAGCCCATGATACACAAGTATACATAACCATGTATTAAAGGAGCTGAAAAATGGATGAAATACCAGGTTAGGGTGAGTCTTTTTAGTCAAGAAGAGCTAAATCTTAAGGAATTCATGAAGAATAAGAAACGGAAAAAAATCAATTGGGTATAGCTCAACCGATACAAATTTCAAAGCAAAGGTGTGAGGTCCTGAGTTGGAAAGCGGGTGACTTAGGCAAGCTCAATCTAATACATAGCTGATATTGTCGCAACTCGGTAAATCCGGTGAGTTGATTCTAATCTTCATAATTCTAAACCTCTTTGCACAGAAGTCGAAAGCTCTATTGTATTTTGGGTTTAATTTTATTGTCAAACTATATATTCTCATGTCTAATATTAAATGCTTTTTTCTTTGGTTTCTTATGTTATGCATTAAACTTTTTATTTATTTAGCATGAAATTATTGAAATAAAAATTTAGTTTGATGTTTTATTAATAATCCAATATGAATTAGTTTTTGTTCAATGAATATTTAGAATTTGTTGCATGTATATATTTTAATAAGGAAAAATAAATATTCAATCAAGTTAGGGGGATAATGTTATTTCTGAAATCTTAACGAAGATAAGAAATTTTTTTTAAAAAAATTTTATAAAGACGAGAATGCATTCACACAAATAAGCTCACTTTCAACCATAGCTAAATTTGGTTTTTTTTAGCCATGTTTTCTTGTTTTACAAATCTTAGCTCAATTCAGTTTAGTTTAACTCTATGCACATTTACAAATTTATGTTGACATAAATTCAATTTTATTCAATTAAATTAAGTTCAGCTCTCAAAAGTTAAAAACAACGTAACATCATTCTACAAGTTTCACGTGTAGAGTCTTCCTAGTATTAAATATTAGCATTTTAGTGTAATTGGATCGACTAGTTTGACCCATGCGATCATGGCATTTCATCGAACAAGTTGGGAGAGTGCAGAGTGTACATTTATTCGGTTTTTGTTACGACTTAGGGAGTTCGGGACCCTAGGTGCGGGGTCCAAGGGGTGGCCGCCCTTGACGTGGTCAAGGGGCAGGGTTAGAGGGGCGGCAGCCCCTAGAGGGGTCCTGGGGCATCACCCCGGGCTGAAGTCCAGTTGCCAGGTTAACTCGAAAATTTTTTATTCCTAAATCCAAGCATCCAGAAAAATAAATTTGGACCGAAACAGTGTGTCTGTTGGATACAACTGAAACTCGAAAAAACATGTTTTTTAGACATGGATGTTACCTGAAATAGTATGTCAATTGACATTTTGGTTACTTATTTTATCAAAACGAAACTGACAAACATATATAAAAACTCGGTGATTTTTCATAGCAAATCGAATTCTAGTTCTTGATAAAATTTTTAATTTTATCTGATTGAAAGTTTGAAAAACCGACCAAATAAATTTCAATCTAACAGCATATTCGTGACTTTAGAAATATCCAAGAAATCCCTAAATTCCAACATTAAACAACATTCACATATTTTTCTTTTTATGTGCCTATGATTTGAAGTATTTGATATGCAAAAGAAAAGGAAAATAAAAAGAAAAAGAAACCAGGGAAATGAGTATCATTTGCTTTCCTTAAATTGGTGTTCTTCATTGGATTTTTTTTGGAGTTTCAATCCCAGGTTTGTGCCCTAACTTTTTTTATAAATTAAATTTCATATTTACCTCCTATATGTTCCAAAGTTGCTGTGTTTTCCTCCCTTACCTTCTACTTGTACTTTTTAATTTTCTTATCTTATTTTGCCATTATCTTTTTAACCGTTTATTTTTTTGGCATACCGTTCTAAAGTTTTTTGTTCGTCTCATTTTTATATTCGAAACGCCATCCATTGTGATATACTTTTTTGAATTTTTTTCAACTGTTTGATATCTGGTAAGAAACTGATAGGTAAATGGTATGTAACTAGTAAAAGAACAAGTTGTGTCAAATGTGTTATGAAAATATGGTTGGTAACACAAATACATGTCAAAAGTTTATCTCCATAGTAATAAACAAACAATTATAATATTAAAAGTAATGAAAATGCATTCGAAAGTGATTACAACATGTAAAATAAAATCTCTACAAAGTATTGAATCAAAACAGTAGGAATTTGGTATGTAACTGGCATGAAGAACAAAAACTGTCAAAACTAATAAAAAAACTAGTGGGTAAGTGGTAGGAAACTAATATGAAGAAAAAGTTGTACCAAATTAATCTTGAAAAGTAATGAAAATGCATTAGAAATAGATTAGAACATGTAATATAAATCTCTACAAAGTATGGAATCAAAACAATAGGTATATGGTATGTAACTGGTATGAAACTCGTACGAAGAACAAGTTGTGTCAAATTAATCTTGAAAAGTAATAAAAATGCATTAGAAAGTGATTAGAACATGTAAGATAATTAATTAAAATTAATCGGCTGATTAAATTCAGGAATACTTTGAAGAGCAGGTTTCCAATACTGATGAAAGTGATAAAAATTAGAATTACTAGATAAATTTATAATTAAATTAGTCATGATTTCCTCCATTTTCAATCATTGTTTTTCAACTTTCTCAAATATTTGTTCAAGCTCTCTTTTTATTAAAGTTACAAACATATATATAACATAATTCTTTATTAATTTAAGCATCTTCAGAAACACATAATGGAAGGATCGCATCTTGGTGCAATTATACAGCCCGGTGAAATCCTCACATCAATTACAACACAAAAATTGCATAATCATTCTGCAAATTAACGACAAAAAAAATGCAAAAAAACAAAAATCGAATCTATCGGCAACAGCAAGATTTAAATTTCATGGATCCTTATTCTCAATTGAAAGAAAAAAAAAACAAATAGAAAGCTAGAAACCTGGAATTATGCAAAGAATTTAAGAATCGCAGAAAGTAGAAACTTGAAAAAACTTCAATCTAGAAAAAATCGGGAATAATCGAAACAAGGAAGAGAGAACTTAATGGAGAGAAACACGCGATGCAAAAAGAGGAAGCAACTGAAACTTTATATAACAATGTATACATAGAACGTTTAGAGTGAAAACTGAAACTTAAAATTGGTTATACAATGCAAATAATCTATTGGAATGTATTTTTATAAATAAGTTTCACGGACTCTACATTTTTCACAATTTCCCATTTTTGTTATTTCTTCTAGTGGTCGTAAACTTTAAATATCTCACGCTTATGTCATATTGTTTTGTATAAATAAAAATTCCATATGGTTAAATCAAAATTATGAGTTGTGTGCCAGTACAAATGAGTCATTTTCAAGCTGATTTGCAACGAAATAAATTTGGATGCAATGTATGCTTTTTCTTATAAGTTTGCAAGAGCTTTTCTTTTCAATTCTTTGCGGAATTGGAACATATATGTGTTTCCTTGCAGAAATTGTTTCAGATTTGCAAAAAAAATTAACTTGCAATTTTCCCTCGCAAGAACAACATTCTTGCAAAAACAGATTCTTGAAGATTCGTTAATGCAATATTACTTACAAATTATCTGTCATTTTCTTGCTAGTGTATGATCCGTTGCAATTTCCCTTGCAAATATGTAAGTGTAAATCCGTTCAAAAATTTTTGTAATTTATAGGAGCAAATCTCTTGCAACATGCTCTTGCAAATAATTAATTAATATTATTCAATTATAATAAATGTTTAACCTTATGTTAAATTGTCATTTGTTGGGCTGTGAAACATGGTGGGTAACACTGCCGTAGTTGATGGGAAAACACAACCTCGGTTGTTGCAGTCAGTGATATAAATGCCTTCTTAACTTTTCAGGCGGTAAAATAAAAATATATTTCTCACTTTCCCTTGCAAAAAATACTCTCCAGAGGGGTTTCAGCTTTTAGCAAGGAGCAGCACACTGTGACCGCACTATTCGTCGTTCTCCTTCAATTCCGCCTTCAAAGTAGATAGTATCGCCAAATCCGAAAAAGCCCTAATTGCAGAAAACCCTAATCTTTTCTCAGTGAAGTCCAATCCGCAGATCTAAGCAGGTTGTTACTTCTCTGTTGTGTTTTTCTCCTATGTTTCTTTTGGAATTTTGTTTTCCAACACCCTTCGGTGAATGATTCTTGTAGGCATGAAACGGAAGCGAGCAGCCCGAATAAAAGCAGTCGCCAAAAAACCTACTTCGTCTGTAAATGCCGATGAACATGCGTTCATAAACTTCGTAGCACAAAGTGTCCGTGAAAATTCCGTGGCTGATGAAACCAACCATGCTGGAAACGATCAATTTAATGCCGGGAAGAAATTGAGGCCTTCGTCTTCTTCATCTTCTAGTGAAATTGAGGGGTCGTTTCATATCGACTTGGATAGTAGTGGTGATGAGGCAACAACTGTTTCAAGAAAAAAACAGTCAAATAGCAAGCAGGGTCAGCAGAAGAAAGGGAAAGCGTCAATTGGAACTTCCAATGCCTCAGCTATGCCTCCGAGAGGATCGGTTTCAAATGTTATGTCATCAAGAGGAAATGGTGCTAAGGTCATACCGTTATCTAAGGGATCGAATTCTTCAAGCTGGAAAGAATTGCCCTCTCAGAAGAAATTAATCGAGGATCCTAGGTACAGTAAGTTAGAATTGAGAGCGTCTTTGGCGGTAAGTTAAAGATATCTTTTTATGTTCCAAAATTTTACAACGTGTTTGCTTTTATCTGAATTTTTTCAGGATGTTTTCTTATTTCTGGTCTTCTTTTTTATATCTAGGTGATAAAGAAGGTGATGGAATTGGAGGAAGCTAGACCCTTTAATACTCCTGTGGATCCTGTTCGACAGGGAATGCCTGTAAGTGTGATTTACTTAATTGTGCAGTTTGTGTAGTAGATTGTAGACTTTCTCAGGTACATTGTTGGGAAAGGACATGTGTCCTCAATGGCATAACTAATTAGTATTAGACTTAAATTGTTGGATTATTCAGCTCCAATAGATGACTTGAACATATTGCCAACAAAGGAAAATCACAAATTTCATCTGCATTTGTTGATTACTAGATATCTAAATTACACTGGTGATCTATGATACTCGGACCCTTCTAAATGGCAGCCGCACCAGTGTCGACACGACACTGACACGGATTCGGACACAGATTCCGTGTCCGATCTGCCATTGGACCGTCGGACATGGCTGAGAAAGGTAATGCTAATTAATTTCGGTTTTTCGATTAAATTAATTAATTACATAATTAAGGTTAATTAAAGTAAACAAATACCAACAATTAGTATTTACTGATAAGGCTATTAAATACGGATTATATCCATTTCTTATTGGATTATCTTTAAGATTTAAATACTAATTTATGTTTATCCTATTTCCTATTTTCATTCTAAACAACTAACCTTCCAAATACTAATCACGTAATTACTACTCCAATTTAAATTCTAATCAAAATTCTTCCTTTCCAAAAAAGTCTTTTCATATTCCACTTTTTCTACCAACTAATTATTCACTGATTTAATACCTTAACTTTTCAAACCAGCGTACAAACTGATTCATCTTCTCCACTTGTTCAATACCTTTAATTTCGTTTGTTGTTTGGACTTTATCTTTTACTTTATAGTTTCCAATATTTATTTCTATATATATATATAGCGAGTAAAATTGTCGTGTCTCCGCACCCATATCCAAATTTAGGACATGTCCGTGTGTCCAAAAATTTTGAGGTTGACGTACTAGACACCCGGATCTGTACCCGTGTCTGACACTTTTAAACTGATCCATGTAGCATAGCTGGTGATAGAATGATAGTGTACCATATGTGTGGACTTCGTCCCCTCTGGCTGCTTGTGGCTTAAGCTTACTGCTATTGCATAACTGCTTTAACCATAAGCAGTTTGTGACCAACTAACTATTCTCTTCAATTTTTAAAATTTTTTGGATGAGGCCTTCACTGAAGAATTTCTTCTTTGGGTTTATTGCTCGCATGCATTTGTCTGTTTCTTTTTCTTCTAGTGGAATAGATGCCCTTTATATCTCATGATGCCTCTATTACTTTTCCTGTCATTAATAACAAAGAATGAGAAGTGTTCTAAATGACGGACAATTTTATATTTTTATTCTCTATAATATCAAATTCATAAGAATGGAGAAGTGGTTTGTTTTGTCATTTGGTGTATCTATCACACTTATGTTGTCTTACAATATGGCTTGGACTTTGAGTTAGAGAGTTAGATAGCTTCTTCGACTATAATTAATGTGCTGCATGTACTGACTGGGCGTCTGATGTTAAACAGGATTATTTCAATGTAGTAGATACACCAATGGATTTTGGAACTATATGTAGCAATCTTCAGAATGGTGTCAAATATTTGAACTCCAATGATGTTTATGAGGATATAAATTACATCTGGGAGAACTGTAGCAAGTACAACAAAAAGGGTGACTATGTTGTGTACCTTATGAAAAGGGTAAAAAAGAAGTTTATGAAGTACTGGAAGTTAGCTGGGCTACGCTCTGAAATACTAGAAGAGCATAATGGTATGTGTTCATGCTTTTTCTCACTTGGTTTACTCTAATACTCAAGGAGCAATTATTTGGGAATTATTGCTATGATTTTATGTGAATGTGGTGTTATCTAATCTTTTGACTATATCATATACTGGAATTCACTGCTCCTCTAACCATTAATTGAACTGTAGCTGCTCTTCAAAGATAGTTTTATAGTGTAATAAGCGAGAAATCACTCAACTACTCTTTGATGTATGCGTTCATGGATTCATATATACATGTCCGGACACAATTATTGTTTCCCCTCCGACGTTCACTTGTTGGATACAATGTGACTTGATCTACTAATTCATATGTGCATCATGGTTATCATTTGTTTCACTATTTTAGCATTGGGTTTTTAATCTTTATATACCGGTTTACTTTGTAGGACCTCATTCAATGCCTTCTAGTGATCATGATATATGGCAGAGTAGACATGAGGCGTTGTCTGCGGTTAACCGTATGGCAACTAACTCCAATCGGATGCAGGAGCAAAACTTTGGTACCAGCCAGTCCCAATCTCATCAGCCCCAGCCAAGCACCACTCAAGTTCCTCCATTTTCCCACTTACATGGTGTGGGCAGTAGTTATACAGGTATGTATTCCTCAACGATAGTTACAGATAGGTCACAATGTCTGTAGGTCTGACATATATAATGTCACATTAGTGATACTGGTCATCCTTCGGTTAGCGAAATACCTAATTTACCTCAGAATCACACCTGATAGAAATTGCTTTGTTTTATGTATTAATTCTTCAAATTCAGTCATAGTTGCTAGAGGCGCTAGCGGGCTAACCTTGCCCGAAGGCGAGGCAAGCGCCTGAGGTACATCAGGCGCCAAAAATTTACAAAAAATATTTTTCTTACAAAGTGAAGTTATATGCAATAACATAACAAAAAAGAACTAAGAGAATAGTTAGAGGTACATGTACATGTAAAATTGACATATTAAATTAAGAATATATAGTCTTGAATTAATCCAACCTTAAAAATGAATTGAATTACGAATATCTACACTCTATTTCTTTCATTAAAACTCTTAAAATAGATGGAAAATATATTAAAGTAAGTTAAAACCATTAAAAAGAATTGT
>CATIWQ010770103.1:0-12668 GCA_949673415.1 Euphorbia schlechtendalii | reverse complement strand
CAGCCAAATATCAAACCAAAAAACCATAAAAATCAGGTGGGTCTTTTTCCGCCATCACCGTCTTCTCTCCTCTCTTAAAATTTCCACCGTTATCTCTGTTATTTTTCTCCAATATATTTTTGTTCGAAGCTTGCTCCTTTTTAGTTCAAAGCCTGCATTGCTTCTAAGAGAAAACTCTCAAAAGGTAATTTTTCTTTTCTTTATTGCAAATTTTCTCCAGCAGCCTCTCATTTTCGCTCCTTACCTCTGGTCCCTCTTTTCCTTTATCTCTTCAAAAAGTCGATAAATTTTTTTAGAAAAGACTGTGTTGACTATTCTTCCTCTTCTCCCTTTAACACCTTTTTATCCTTTTTATGGTGGAATTACTTTTTCGTAGTTTAGTTTTGTCTTACTGATCTTTCTAGGGTTTTCATTTTAAGCTTAATTTGATTATTTCAACTCGTAGACTAATGTATTCCTCTCTATACGACCTGTCATTTTTCTCATGGATTTAATCATTTTAATAATATGGCGTGAGTTTTAGATGTTTGATTTTGACTGTAAGTTATTTGATTACTTTATTATGCAACTTAAAAGTTTTGCTGACCTCCGTAATAGTTGAAATTGGGCTTCATTCAACTTGAATGTTTCCTGTTTGACTGCTACACGATTATCAGAAGTCAGATCAGATGGGTGTTATTCGCTTTTTTATTGCAACGTCTACTAAGATTAGATGAAATTGGTTTTGTTCTTTTTAATTGGGGTTGAAATCTTGATCAGGTATTCAAGTTGTTATTGCTGTCTTTATATGTTCAATTTTGAAAGCTTGCAAAGGATAATTCTGCTTTTTTATTATTTCAGGTTGTAATTGCAAGTACAAGTCAAAGGTTGCTTCTTGATTTCATCCTCCTTGGATTTGTATTTGATTGTCTAGTGTGTTGCGATTCTGAGCCATAACTTTTAAAATTATAATTTCGATATCAGTTGCTCTTCGAAGAGGCATTGATTTGATTTGACTTTTGCAGATAGTTGTTGCTTTGAAATAAATGGAGCAAATAAAGGAGCAAAGCTGGAGGCAAATAGCTATGAAAATGCTTCCTCCCGGGGCTTCTTTCCCCGATGATGATACTAATCTTGATTACTCCATTGCAATGGAATATGAAGGCCCACCTGTCACTTACATGGTTCCCAAAGTTGAACCTCTTGATGTAGGTTCATGTGCAATACCAACTGCTCAAACACTTTCTGAATCACAGAGATTAGATCAGAATTCGGGTCCTCCGGTAATTGAACCAATACCTTTACCGGTTTCTCGTATTGCTGGTGTCACAAGTTCCCCTACTCAAAGTCCAAGATTTTCAGCAAGCTCTGAGTCAGTAGTTTCTGTACTGCAAAATCCCGACTTTTCTTCGGCTTCTGGGTCAGTTTCTCCAGGTTCGGTCCATGTTCCTCCTGCTCGACCTTCGGAACAAGTGGTCAATGAAGGAAGGAGAGTACCGGTGGTTACATTCAATACTGTTGATAGATCAGTAAGGAAAGATGTTGACATTGAGAAGCCCTTTTATCCTGACTATGTGGGGGTTTCCAAAGGGAAAAAGAAGAAGAAGAGTAAAGTTTGCTATAGATGTGGTAAAGGAAAGTGGGAAACCAAGGAGTCATGCCTGGTTTGTGATGCCAAATATTGTTGCAATTGTGTGCTTAGAGCAATGGGTTCAATGCCTGAAGGGCGTAAATGTGTGAGCTGCATAGGTCAGGCAATTGATGAATCCAAGAGGACAAAGTTAGGTAAACACTCGAGGGTGTTGTCGAGATTGCTCAGTCCTTTGGAAGTTAAGCAGATAATGAAAGCAGAGAAAGAATGTTCTGCTAATCAGCTGAGGCCAGAGCAATTGATTGTGAATGGGCTTCCTCTGAAACCTGAAGAAATGTCAGAATTACTAGGATGTGCTCTTCCTCCCCAAAAGCTGAAGCCTGGTAGATACTGGTACGATAAGGAATCTGGTTTCTGGGGAAAGGTGTGCATATTCTCAATAAGCTCTTTGCTAATTTTTAGTTTCTCTCTGCTAAGTTTGTTTATTGCCCTGGTTGGATTATTTTATGATCTCTTCCAGATTAGATATGACTATAGATTTTTGTTTCTAACACCTTGATTTGATAATTTTACAGGAAGGAGAAAAACCAGATAAAATCATTAGTTCAAACTTAAATATAACAGGGAAACTCAGTCCAAAAGCAAGCAATGGGAACACCGAAGTTTATATTAATGGCCGAGAAATCACCAAACTTGAACTGAGAGTATTAAGAGTAAGTTCCCTTGTTTTTAGCATATTGTAACAGTTGGGTCGTCAGCTCAAGTGTCTATTTGTCAGTGCTATTATCTGGTCTTGGCTGAGTTGTACCCTTACCACATTGTTGAGATGGGGACACTTGCACTTTGGGTCTGAGTAATGGTGGAAAAAGTGGAAATTCCAGCAATTCATTGCATCTATTCTTTTACTTGTTTAAAAGTTGATGCACTAGTATGAGTGTATTTAGATATCCCCTGTATCGTTTTTCTTCACTTCAGAAGAAACCAAAGTAGAAGTTTTAGTTGTGAACGATGTGTTACCTGCTGGCTGCATCTATGGTAAAATTTTTGAACATTTGGAATGGTTGTTTAGAGGCTTTAAGGTGTGCATCATATGGTCTCAGCCTCTCAGGCGTGATTGAAATAAATCCATAAGAACAATATAATGAATTTATAAGCATATAATTAGATACATGTCTGTATAAGGCATGATTAATACACACTTGGAATTTGAATAATGGAATTCATACCGTACCTAACATTGTCACAAACAAGCTTCCATTAAATCCTTTAAAGTGTCTTTTATTAAATTGGTGGAAGTTCATTACTCAGCCTTGAGCATCCTCTACATAATGTGCTAATTATTATATTTTCCTGCCAACAGCTACTGTATGTTCTAGTTGATCTATTTCAGATTTTTGTTTGATTACAAACCCATGCACTTGCTTAGTGGACCCCTTTTTGTTTGATTGGAGCAAACATGTGTATGTTTTGTACCATATTCATTATTTTGGTGATAGAACAATCGTATTTTTTTGAGTTTAAGAACCAAAACAGAGTTGGTGTAGGCCATTAGCCACCTGGAGATTACGGGGAAAATTTCTTCTAAGCCTTCAGATTTCTTTTGCTAAAACTTATTCTTCATATGTATTCGCTGATGAAATGCATTGCAGTCATGTCTGTGAATTTCTACCTTCTATACCAGATTCGCTTGCAACGGTATACATTAGTTTCTCAGTTTACTTTTTTCTTGGAACCCACTTGCCTATGTTTCACAATTGCTTCATAAATGGTAGCTAATGATTGGTTCTGTACCTTCAATCCGTAACCCACTCTGTCAATGGCATAGATGATAAAATATTAGCCTCTTGATTTATGTGTTAGCTAGCTATAGCTAATTAAACTAACTACATCTCTTAATGCCTTCAGTTAGCAAATGTGCAATGTCCACGTGATACTCATTTTTGGGTCTACGATGATGGGCGTTATGAAGAGGAAGGTCAGAACAATATCAGGGGAAATATATGGGAAAAGGTATATGCTGTGAAGCTCATAATATATCCATCAAAACCATTCTCAGATTATAGTTTCATAATGAAACAATGTGGATTTTCTTTTTGCTAGACAGGCATCAACAAGGTTTGTGTGTGCGCTTTTCTCTTTGCCAGTGCCCCATGGTCAACCAAATGGACACAGAGATGAGACTAGTAACTATGTTACTGTTCCTACTTATTTGGAGCAAAGAAAAGTACAAAAACTTCTTTTGCTTGGTCTTCCAGGATCTGGAACCAGCACAATTTTCAAGCAGGTTTGGGCTTGTCTTTTTTAATTTTGCTGCAGCTACGTTTCTATCAGATGTTTTATTTTATATTTTTATTCAAAGTTATTAGTTGCTTCGATACGACAATATAGTAAGCTGCTTGTGAAAGATATTTATGTTTTTGTTTTTTCACTCAACAGGCCAAATGTTTGTACGGGAACAGGTTTTCGGAAGAAGAACTTCAGGATATGAAGTTGATGATTCAGAGTAACATGTATAGATATCTTAGTATTTTGCTTGATGGAAGGGAACGCTTTGAGGAGGAAGCCATGTCTAGGAGGAGGGAGCAAAGTATCCAAGATCAAAATTCCGAGGGAGGTAAGATTTTGATTCTTTTTCACTCCATTTACACAAATTATCATGTCTAGGTTTCTCCTCTTGCTTGGATTGTGTTATTTCATTGATGTTGTTCCATAAGTATGAGGAACCCTTAATGTTGCTGTGAAGCTGCTCTCCTTGGTCTCATTTTAACTAATTATGGCATTTAATCACTTCTCCCTTTGATTGCACTATGGTTCTCTGTTTAATCTATTGTGGCTTGAATGTTTTTTAGTTTTTTTACTCTATGATAGAAGTCACAGCACTCCAAAGTACCAGACCTATTGTCCCTCTATACCATAGCTAGTAACTATCATTTATCTCTTCTATCCTGTCTTTTATATCTGACATAGTCTGCTGTTGGTTGGACTTTTCGACACTATCGTGCATTGTTCCTAACTGCTGGATTTGCTACGTTTTATCCTCAACTTTCCCTACCTTGGTTAAAGCTACACTAGTACTTTGATATTGTTGCAAGTCAAAATAGAGGATTATGGTTTCAATATTTGTTAATAATCAATGCTGGGGGAGAAAGTCAGGGAGCAGTAAATGGATGATAATAGTGAAAATAACACCTTCAACTTGGCAGTTGGGACAGCAAATCAGTTCCATCAATTACATTTCCAATCAGGCCCTACACTTTTTGTAATTTCTTTTTGTGCCAATATAGTCAACTCGCAGTTAATGGGGGAGTGACCCAAAGAATGTGAAGTGCCTATTTGGCTACAGGAGTTAATGGAGACTAAATCATCCCAACTTGCCAAGTTGGAGGGTTCTTTTTAAAATATTATTAAAAAGTTGAAGTAGTCAAAATGCATAGATAATACTAAATAGAGAGTTTTCAATTATTTGTTTTGGAAGAGAAACATGTATAAGAATTCTTCTTTAAATTTCTCTCCAGATTGGAGAAATTAGACTTTGGAATGCCCTTTTAAGTTTTGCAATTTGTCCACCACTTCCCCAAGAACATAAAACTGAGATTTCGTTGCATCCAGTATTTGTTTTTCTCCTTCTGTGCAGATGGAAAAGTGATCTGAAGTCTGTGCAAATAGTTGTATCCTTGATTCAGGAAATCTGCATTACGTGCCATTCACCATGAATATCAATTGATTTTTGGGTGGCGTATACCTGATAAATTATTTGTATAGCCAAAAGATGACCCCTTCTGGAGCCTTGCGCTAACTGACTGACTTCCAAATTCTTCAACTTATGCCCCCAAACGTTAGTGATAGACAATTGTACTTGAATGAAAGTAAGATAACAAGATACAAGAGAATAATAAAACTTAAGGTTACTTGGAGCTGTGTCAAAGTAAATTCGGATGGTTTTCGACATGATTCATCATTCATGCATTAGGAAACTTCTTACTCAAAAGAAGGGGTAAAATTACGACTTATAGCTCACCCCAAAGAGAAATCATTACATGTCTTAATTGTCAATTACGCATTAAACCCACCCAATACGTCATACCATTAAAATAGTTTTGAAATGAATGGTTATTTGAATTTTGTTTCAGGTGGAGAGGCTGACCCTAGCGCGACTAATCACTGTATTTATTCTATCAACCCGAGATTAAAGCATTTCTCTGATTGGCTGCTGGACATTATAGCCACAGGAGATTTGGATGCATTTTTTCCAGCAGCAACTAGGGAATATGCTCCATTAGTTGAAGAAGTGTGGAAGGATCCAGCTATACAAGAAACATATAAGAGAAAAGATGAGCTTCATTTCCTTCCAGACGTTGCAGAGTACTTCTTAAGCCGGGTAATTTATTGATCCTTACTCTTTCTGAGCTGTACTCTTAGCAATCATGCTATGCTATATGTTTATTTTTATTGCGGAATTCAAAATTGAAGTCTGGTTCATCTTATTTTCTTTTGTTTACTGTTCAATTGTCCTTGAATATTCAATAGATGACAGATTTGTTTGTCAGGCGGTGGAAGTATCGAGCAATGAATATGAACCTTCAGACCGGGACATTGTATATGCAGAAGGAGTGACACAAGGGAATGGTTTGGCCTTCATGGAATTCTCACTAGATGACCGCAGCCCTATGTCTGTAACTTACGCTGATAATATGGAACCTCAGACACCACCTCTCACAAAGTAACCTTTTTTTTTTTGTAATTTAGTAATATTTCTTAAAGCATCCTGTATTGTTGTGTTCTATACCTGCCTATGAAAAAAATATTCAGTTTCGGTTTCAAACTGTGAAACTAGGCCTAATTCATCGAAACCCCCCTGAACTTGTCCCTAAAAACCCATTTGCTCCCCGAACTTTTGAAATTTCCAAATAACCCCTGAACTTGCAAAAAGTGCACCAGTTTGATCTTAATGCCACGTGGCAGCTTCTGATTGGTGGGGGAAAAATCAGAAAAATTTGAAAAGTCAAGCCAACCTGAGATTGACATGTGGCATTAGGGGGGGTGGGTGGCAAGCTGATACAATTTTTATGCAAGTTTATGGAGTTATTTGGAGCTTTTGGAAGTTCAAGGGGGATCTTGATGTATTCAGCCGTGAAGCTATTTTAAGTTAGGATTATTTTCCTTTTTTATATGTGCTGGGAATGTTGTTGGTGATGCCCGAGTATAATTCATTACTTACTGAGCATTTTGCTTTCAGATACCAACTTATAAGAGTAAATGCAAAGGGGATGAACGAAGGATGCAAATGGGTGGAGATGTTTGAAGATGTGCGAGTGGTCGTGTTCTGCGTGGCCCTAAGTGACTACGATCAGGTATGGCTGGAACCCGAAGGAGGTGGCAGCGGCTCGCTGCTGAAGAACAAGATGATGCAATGCAAAGAGTTATTCGAGACGATGATCAGACACCCTTGTTTTAAAGACACCCCTTTTGTCCTGATTCTTAACAAATACGATCTCTTCGAGGAAAAGATCAACCGGGTGCATCTTAATACTTGTGAGTGGTTCAAAGATTTCAGCCCGTTGCGGCCCCACAATAACAACCAGACACTTGCAAACCAGGCGTATTACTACGTGGCAATGAAGTTCAAGGATCTTTATGCTTCGCTGACTGGTCGAAAGCTGTTTGTGTGGCAAGCTAGGGCTAGAGACCGGGTAACAGTTGACGAGGCGTTTAAGTACATTAGGGAGGTTCTGAAGTGGGATGACGAGAAAGACGAAAACTACTATGGCGGAGCTGAGGACTCTTTTTATAGTACTGACATGAGTTCTTCACCATTTGTTCCTCCTGAATGAACTGTTTGCTCTTTAGATGGAGAAAAATGTTTGCAAATTTTAACGAGCTTCGCTTGTTTATTTGTTGTTGTAGTTGTAATTGTAACTCGAAATTTAATGTATTATCCAAAGAATTCAGTTTCTGGAGTAGAGGATTGCTGAGTTTCTGTATTTTTTCTTGCACAAGGTTTTCCAGGAGATGATATATGTGAGTTAGATTCCTGAATTATTTTGAATTTTAATCTGAGTAAACTTATTTGAAGTTGCCCTGAAATTTATATATAATGATGACTATTAACCCTAAAAGAACCAATAGGTTCTGAGTTTCGTTTTCCTCAAAATAATTAATTAAAGTTCAATTGTACTAAAAAAACCTTAAGAAAACAGAAGATGAAAGTAACTAAGGACGATGTGGGGAAATGCAATGCTCTGAAAAGGTTAGTAAAGTTGTATGTCTAATAGTTTTAATTTCTTTTAAGAATTTAAAAAATTGATCCATTATCCTAAATAATCAATATATTTCGATTTGTTATGGTTCCTTTCAATTTGTTTCCTCACCATTAAAGGAGGACCTCCCAAACAAAAAACATTTTTTAAAAATTTAAATGTAGAAAATTATGGTAGAGAGAATGATTTTGTACATGTTTAGTTTCAGAAAACTGTTTTTAAATTTTATTTTCAATTTTCTTTTCATTTTTCAATTTTTTCTAGTTTTTCATTTTCGAAATGGTAAACTTAAAAATTTATTACATGCTCATTTTTATTTAGTTTTCTAATTTATGTACTATATTTTTCAAAAAAATTTCAATAATATATTAGAATTTTATCGTTAAAAATATTATAAATGACATGAAATATATTACAAATTAAAATAAAAATAACATATATAAATTTTAAACTAATCAATAATAAAGTTAAAAATCTTTTAATTCAATTATAAATATAATTTGACTCATGTATCATTTGATATTGACTTAAAAATGACAATTTAGGGTACTGGTATTATTGTTGTTTGTAGTCAAAGCCTACTGGTATTATTTTCATATTTTAGTTGTCTTTTGTTCAAATTTTACCATTTTTTATTTTCTAGACAATGAATTAAATTTAGAAAGCATATTATGTCTATATTTAAATAAATAATAAATTAAAATTTAGAAAACATGTTATTCTAATTTTAAACTTTTTCATTTTTCAAATAATAAATAATTTAAACTTTATTATTTAAAAAACATAAGCGATTAACTAAATTATACAATTTCGATTAAATTAAATCAAAAGAATATGCAATGAAAAATTATTAAGTAAAAAAAACAATAAAATTAATAAACTTAAGTAAAAAAAAACAATAAAATTAATAAACTTAAGTAAAAAAAAAAATAAAAGTAATAAACTAAAATGGTATAAGTATTTAAGGGGTGGAAGTAAAGTTTGACAACCTTAGCCTATTCCATTCTTTTAATTCGCTTTTTATTAAAAAAACTAAAAATATATCAATAATATATTTATTTGTTAGTTATTAACAACTACTATGTAAGTTAGAATAAATTAAATAAAATAATGAAATATTGTGGTGATTAAATAAAAATTGTGTTTCTTTAGTTTGGAATATTTAAGAAAAAATCAAAAAGTTATATACGGTTGCAAGGTAAAAAAATTAAAAATTACCAATTTTTTAAACCAAAAATTTTACATTTTTCATTTTTCAGTTTTTCTTGGAAAACTTTCATATTTTTTTTTACAAGTACCCTCTATTTTTTGTTCTCACATTTTAGTTTGTTATTTAATTTTGTGCATAGCATGTAGCATTTTAATGTATTAGACAAACAAAAGTGACATGTACAATGTGTATTAACAATGGCACTAATTCATAAAAGGCCGCAAGTTATGTACTAACCTCAGCTGAATTAGAATTATAGGATTATCAATCTAGGATAGACAAAATCGTGATAAATATTCACTACATGCCTGCCCTAATTTATTTAGCAGGGTACAATAATATCATAAATAACAACCACGACTTGTTCGTCGGATGAGCTGGACCGGATTTGATAGGTTATTTTCTAAAATCATTAATCCAAGCCCGGTCTAAGTTCATGAATATTATCTTTGTTATAATTTTTCCAATTAAAATTGTTGGATCTAGTAGAGTGATTTAACAAGTCAAAAGGGATAAATGACTTTTTTCGAATTTTTCACTATCCTCCGAGAGTTAGCAAAATTTTTGCTATCAATGCAGCTTCCGATGAAACTTTGTTTGTTAAGTTTCTCTGATGCTATCCTCTGGCGCAATCACTTTAAGTTTAGTTGATTTGTAGCTAATGAATAAAAAATGCAACAAATAATAGTTAAAGTAAGAGATTGCAAACGCGAGATTTTTATCCTGGTTTATCATTTGCCTAATCTAGTTTTTGGAATTAATGTCCAGGATTTAATCCACTGGGGATTCTCCTTTGGGTGGAGAACAAACAACTACAATGCTGATTTACTGATTGGAGTACCATCTCTCAATCTTCAGCTAACGAGCTTTACCAATACAAAAGTACCGTCCAATTGTATCTAGGTTTTGAGCTATACTTAATACCAGAAGTATCAAACTTATATATCTAAGCTCCCCCGCACTTACTCAACACAGAGCAAGTGTTTACAGGTTTGAATGCAAAAGTTTTGAGCTTCTGAACTTTGTTTTAGTAAGTCTCTTTTACAATGGATTTGAAATGAAGATTTGCTTAAGGTTAGAAATGAAGCATTTTTGCTTGAATACTCGTGAAATTAGATAGTGCTTTATCACATTCCTGTACTAAAACTTTGCTCCTTTATAGAAGCTTCGCAAGTATCCATTAATCTTGGACTGTTGTAGAATTCTTCCTGTTATCACTTGTAGATGGAGTCTTTAACTCTAAAGGAGTTTATGGACATGTTTAGCTCGATGATTAGGGATATTTGAATCTGTTAAAATGAGGTTAAATGGTTGCGATTAGCCACTAATATAAGTTTATAAGGAAGATGAACCCACAAGTACTTGTTGTCTGCTATTGAAAAGAATTGACGTCTTTGTCTCCTTGTTATCAACATCAACAGGTCTTTTTCAAGTGCAACAACTTTTGATGCGGTGAAATTAAATGCAAATGCATGACAAATGTTGACTCATGTGATGTCTTGGGATTGCTACTCAAATTATTTAAAATAAATAACCCGCATTTAATTTGTCTTCAAACAAATACTACCTTAGAGGATACTTCCCTCTGAGACAGTTTTTCTAACTTCTGAGACTTGTATCTTCTTATGCGGTCTTTATATTCTGACGCATTGTTAGCTTCTGATGCAGCCTTTATCTTCTAACGCAATGCTAGCCTCTGATATAGTCCAGACTTGTATTATTCTTAATTTGCCTCTGAGATAAGTCTTAGCAATTGAGGACGATTCTTATAGTAAGTATCAAAACATCTTCTGAGATTAGCATTCAACAAAAAATAAAAATAAATAAAATTAGCAAAAATATGTTTTAGTTTTAAATATCATTTCATTTTCACTTCAAATCTTTCTACTATAACCATTACTTTATGTAAATCATTTTAGCTTTTTAGTCTTGTTCCTTTTATTTGTCATTTTAGATTTTCAATACATTTTGCCAATTTTTTCTTCAAGTTAATTACCTTTTCTACTAATTACGAGAGACATTATAAAATTGATTGAATTATATGTTGGTAATTAATAAAAGAGAGAATTTTAAAACAACAAAGTAAAGGATAAGTTAGTCATTGTAGTAGTGTAATAAATTTTTTATTTATTTTGTAGAAAATCATAAAAGGACATACAGAAATGAATGAATATAGTATTTGGTAACATTTATTGTAGTCGAGTACAAATTTAATAGAATAAAATTTAAATGTTCAAACAATTATAAATTTATTTTATAAATACATAGTAAATAAATAAAATTATTCGTCGAACCAGACTCGAATTGGCCTTATATATTTATATGAAAGTCAAACCTGATCCATAAAATTTTGATGGGTTCGGATTCGGGTCATGCTTATAAAAAAGTGAGTGTTCAAACCCTACACATTGAAACGAGTTCAGGTCTGAACCCACAAACAGATCTACTTTTTATTACCTCACATCAATCACGTATGTAATTACATATAATCGATAATATTTTTATTGATCACATTGTTTTCATTGAGCAAAGAACAAATTATATTATAATATTCTCCAACTTTTGATAGATTTTCTAACTCATTTTTAAATATTTTCAACACACTAGTATATTATTTTCGCTGTTTTGATAATAACCTAGTAAAATGCATCTACTGCCTAAATTTGGCACCATTGACTTTAAAATTTTTTCTCAGTCTCATATACTTGATAAAATTGTATTAGTTTGCTCTATGAACTTGGTAAACGTGTGTCAATCTCGAAATACACTTATCAGCTTTTGATTGGAAAGAGAAAATGACATCTTTGAAAGATCAAACCAACCATAACCTAACACATGATATTTAAAGATAAACCAATATACTTTTACCAAGTTTAGGGGATTGAGATTTAAAAACTTTCATTAATATAGAGGATAGTAAACTAGCAAACTATTTGTGTAAAGTTTAAACGGGTATATAAACATTTAAGCAAAACAATTTCCATAAATTTGATACTTTACTACGGTATGCATTGCTATTTTTGTTACTTAAAATGTGATATAATTTCTTAAAAATAAAATAGGGTACAGTTCATTTATATGAAGGATTGGGATCATGTGTACAAGGAACATATAATTGTTATGTAGACTTTTTCACTGTTAATTAAACCTTAATTATGCCCTAATATATTTTTTAACCCCTAATTATATAGGACAACACCACAACTTTGGATGAAATTTGTGGACATCCTAAGTGCAATTTCATGTCCCATTTAAGAAGTTAAATAAGTTGCAATTCACAACAAAAATCATAAAGTTACTCGCATGTCCCCTACACCTTAAATTGTAATGTCCCTGCACCTTAAATTGTACAACATTTTTCTAATTTTTAGTTATTTCTTACGTCTCATTTTAAAATAATTTTTTTTAGACTTCTGGCGATAATGACGTCTAGTGAAAAGAGATAACACGTCAGTTCTGACCTCAACTATTAAATTTGGGGTAAATTAAATAGACTGTTAACCAATTTTAATAAATCGTTGACTATGATTATAAAACTATTAACTTGCGCCGTAAACTCAGTTATTTAAGGGATAAGTACAATGCATATCATGTGGTATCAGTTACATGTTAAGATACAATTTGAATCAAC
>CATIWQ010770081.1:0-21860 GCA_949673415.1 Euphorbia schlechtendalii | reverse complement strand
ATCAAAAAAGAATTAATATTTAGTATTTCTTTATTAATATCTTTTCTTATTAGATTAGTATTACAATTTGTTTACTAGTATTTTATTATTTCTCTTTACATTAGAATTATGATTAGTTTTGAGTTTATAAATAGAAAATTTTCTTTTAATTGAAAATATAACTTTCAATCTTCAAACAATCAATAATATTTAGCTTTGAGTTTTCTCTCAATTTGGGTTTATCAACCTTCAAGTTTTAAGTTGAGAATTCATGAGGAAAATCTTATTTTCCGGTAAGTTTGACTTGCAAATTTCTTTAGGAATATCTAATATTTATAGATAAGTTTAGCTTGTGAATTTCTTCTTTGTTGGTTTAAGGTTAAAACCTTCAACATCGTCTTCACAATCCTTATCAAGTGGTATCAGAGCCCGAAGTTTCCCTTTGGAAAACACTCATGACACCATGATCAAGTCAAGAACATTTTCAGATTCATTGAATTCTCTTGAGAAGATGTTTGATAAGTGTATTGTAGATTTTCGACGAGATCTTAAATGCTATCAAGTCACAAGATTCACCTCCACAATGAGTTAATAATGTAGTGAATACAAGTCACCTTGAAATAAGAGCAAACTTTCATATCAAAAGAATGAAAGTTGATGTTTCTCAACCGATTCCACTGTCACCCCAACTAATGCAAGTTCATGAACAAACTCCTAAAACTTTTAATGTGGAGAAGGTAAGTATTCAAAATCCTTACTTGTTCATAAATTTAATGAGGAAAAACATGATGCTTATGTTGAAAGAAATTCCTTCGAGTACGGAATAAAGGAGAAATATAATAAGGGTAAATATGAGTATGGAGGAGCAAAACATGACTTACCACATGATGGTAGATGTGAAGGAGATCCATATGAAAGAAGACCTGAGCATGAGAGTATTTATCAATTCAAATATTATACTAGAGATCATGGCGTTGTTGAGAGCTTCATTGAATATATTGATGTTTCAGATAAAAATTAGTGACTTATCAATTAACATCTGTATGGTGGGAACAATGTAATGAGCAAAGGAGGAGTAGAAGGGAATCTACAAGATCCTGGTCAAGGATGAAGACAAGATCTTGGAAAAACTATTTAAAAGACGAACATCAACCTAATAAGTATAATTCTTTCAAGTTCATCAAGTAACCCGGGAGGAAGGTACAAGAACTTAACTCATCCCCAACTGCTTCGTTGTCCTACATGTTCATTGGAGTCAACTCTTTTTAAAGAAGGGGAGAATGATGGAGACATCTTTTCAAACAAGGAGTCTATATCTTGACAACTATTTATTAATCTTTTATTAGTCTTTATTCGTTATCCAAAAATGATTAATATTTAGTATTTCTTTACTATTTAGCTTTTATTATTAGATTATTATTAGGATTTGTTTACTATTATTTTATTATTTCTCTTTACATTAGAATTGAGATTAGTTTTGAGTCTATAAATAGAGCCTTTACTTTTATTTGTAAATATAATTTTTTATTTTCAAGCAATCAATAATATTGAGCTTTGTGTTTTCTTTCAATTTGGATTTATCAACCTTCAAGTTTTAGCTTGAGAATTCCTGAAGAAAATCTTATTTTCCGGCAAGTGCAGCTTGCGAGAATTTCTTTAGGAATATCTAATATTCCGACAAATTTAGCCAGTGAATTTCTTCCTTATTAGTTTAGGGTTAAAACCTTCAACATCGCCTTCACAATCCTTATCAATTTCCTTTGAGGATGGGTCAAGAGGAGTCCAAGTACTCATATCCTCATTCTAAAAGAGGCTCGACCTCGACTTATTCGTTTTCAACTTAATCTGATCCCAAAAAGGTGGACTACCCAAAACCTGCAGCTAACATTTAAATCGAAAATCAACATCGGATCTCAGCTATCTGAAAAACATAGATTGCAAGGTTGACCTCTTTTCCTCGAGTCAGTATTCAGAGCTCTAGTTTGAGGAAGTGTTAAAAAGTCTTTAGATTTGTAATTCAAGAGTACATTTTTCTAAAAAACCAACAAAACAAACAATTGAAGAGTTTTTTTCAGCAAGAATAACGATCTTACAGATAAAATAACATTTTAATCAATTCGACATTTACATAATTTAACTATCTTATTTAGGAATTACATATTGATATTTTATGATCTTTTAAACTTTATTATAATACTTTAATTAAAAAAACATTTGCATTTCTAAATAAATGTCACCTAGTTATATTGTATTTTTATAAGCCAACATGCATAATTTCATTTCAAACTAGACAAGATAATCTTTTGTCGTGATATAAATTAATATCAAGGATACTTACATTTTTTTAATTTTACGAGAGACATACATCATTTTGGACAAAATCATATTACCAATTTTGAAAATAACGAAACCATGTGTTTTTTAAAATTACCCAAATTTAGATGGACTAAAATTGCATTGCAACGTGAAAGCAAAACAATTTAAAAGGGTGATTGCAAAGGTAAAGGAAAAATAACGACAAGTTTTCTTCCATATGAATATAATTAAGCTATGTTTCTGGTAATTTATTATGCTTATTTTTAAATTATGGATAAGTTGGTTTTTAGGTTTTGTCCTGATTAAAGTTTATATGTATATTTTTTTTGCATTAGAAGCTAGTTTAATTTTTGTATTAAATAGTATGCAATTTCTACTTGCCACTGATACTCAATTTGGTCGAATCCTTTTTCCTCGCAAAATCGGGCCACTAAATGCCATTTTGTCTCATTGACTAATTGTAATTGTTTTAACTTTCCACTTATTTCATCTTTGATCAATAAGGAGAAGTTTGTAGGTCTTGTATTATTTTTACTTTTATTTGGGCATTTTGTTGGATAAAGTATAAACATCTATTAATCTTTACACTTCTGGTGGACAGTCTACATATATCTCAATCTTTCATTATTTTTTACAAGAATCTTTCTTAATTTTAAGGTGTAATGCATTTGCCCTTGTATTTGGTAAGTTTATTTGTTTCTATTAACCTTCAAAAAATTTGCATTTACAAACCTTTTTCCATCGGAAGGAGAAAAATAATAAAAATTCTGACATATATCCAAATAGAATAATGCCATCAATTTTTTTTTTCTTTAAAATCATTTGCCAATTATATCTTCTCTTGTTCGAGAAAGTAGTAATTAATAAGACTTTCGCATTGTAGCCCAAAAAAAAATTTGGAATAAGATAGTAGTATTAAGTCAATTAATCGGTTCTTTAAATAAAGATGATGAAATTGATTATTAAAGGCAAAGTCAATATAGTCTTACCAAACACACTATAATTAAAACTTAAATATAATTCAGTTTTAAGAAACTACCTATCTAATGCGGGACGATTCCATTCGGACTCGCTTTTTCAAAATATTTGGTTTATATTTATGTGTAATTTAAAATGGATCCGTAATAATTAAAATAGTAAACCTTAATTTTATGAATAAATTTCTGTTTGATGCTTTTAAATTGATTTTTCTAAGGAAAAATAGTAGATTCACTTTTATGCAAGAATATTATACCAATAATACATCAAATTTTTACCGAAATTAAGACATTTCTTTATAACAATTCACTTTTTCACAATTACTTCTTGTTTTATAATTCATCAACCTTTTTTTTAATCATGGGTGACTTACTTAACACGATAAAAATTATTTTTCAATTATGCGTGGACCCCTCAGCAATAATATTTTGGATTTGTCAATAATTTTATGAAGGGTTAATTACCTTTTTTATTCATGTGTTATAATCAATTCATCATTTTGATTCTTCTATTATACATGTTATTTTTTTTTAATATGAACCGCACTCACTAACATTCAATGACGTGACATGTAGTTTTAAACGATAAAAAAATTAATTAATTTAGGGATTGACATGAAAAATCCTCCTCCTAATGTAGCTGCTTGAATTTTGCCGTTAATTTTGATCAACACTGTCCAGAGTTCATAATTGTTGATGAGTGAGCACTCTTTTTCTATTTATTTCCTGAATTCATTCTAGTTTAGTTGATGTGATTTGTATACAAGCATGATATATGAAGAAAATTAGAGATGACATAAAATGTAAGAGACGATTTGGAGATCTTGAGGTATTTATACACGGAAAAAGAGAGGAGTGTGTATTTTCTTTTAACGAAAAAGGTTTTACAAATATAAACAATGCTTAGTTTGGCACACATGTCAATTAGTGTGTGAAAGCCAATTTAAAATAAATACAGACCGTTGATTTCAAATCCACGGTTCATATTTAACAACTGTGAACTCATTGTTAATATTTGATTTCAAATCGACGGTTCATATTTAACAACTGTGGACTCACTGTTAACATTTGATCCAAATTTTTTAATTTAAATTCAATGGTTATAAATCTCCATCCATTATTTGAGAGTGGAATATTCGAAAATCGTGTTATGGATGAACTGATTATAGTACATAGATCAAAAGGGTGGTTTGGACATTTTATGAAGAGAGTATGCGTTAAAAAATAATGTATAATAAACAATGTTTTAAAAAGTGATAGACGCTAGTCGGACGGTAAAGGTCTCTAGAATATTTTTAGGCATATTAAAGTTATAAATACAATTAAAATCTAAGTCATAATTGAAAAAAAAATATTATAAAAAATAATAAACATTTAAAATTGAAAAATTAGAAAATGTAAATATTTGCTATAAAAAATAATATTTTACATGTATAAAATTTGTTAAATATTTTTATTTTGATTTGTAATATCTCAAAGTTCTTACTTTTTTGTAGCTTAGGTAACAATTTTCCTTGTTTTAAGACTACAAATGAGAATTCTATATTACAAACACTTTGATGTGTATCGATTTTACCAATTGAGCTACGTTTTGTCGGTTGATCAATTCGAACTATAATTATTATATATATATTGATATCTTGAAAATTGTGCGTAAGCTCCGTTTAAGTGTAAAAAATCGGATGAGCCGTTAAAATATCAAATTAAGTGGTGCCTGAGTGGCAGTAAATCAGTCAAGCGCCTAATAGTGGCATAGGAATGAAAAATCATACGACAACCATCAAAATGGAGCCTAGCTGGGGTTTTTTTTTATCACAGTGATAATGAATGAGTTGAGAAAATCAGCCAAATAATTTAAATTTTCAAGAAAAAAGTTTTCCATCTCAACGGTAAAGACTGAAAAGAGAGTCAGGTTTGTGGCGGGCAATAATTCTCTTTCAAGAACCTAACTCCATAAAATTTTATAGTATATAGTATTATATATACTTACAGTCCTTTTATGTATATATTTTTTTGAAAAAAAACCATCTGTACAATTCCCCCAGTAGCTAGAATGAGAAAGATTGATCAGAAAGGTATTAAATAATAACATTGAATGCACCCAACAACCATAAAAACTATAGTAATTAAATGCATGAAGCAGAAACAAATTGAATGCTATGGTCCCATTCATTTTTTTATTTTACATGTTCATAGTCCATTTCTATTTCCTCTTTGAAAAAGCTTCCAAAATCTCAAATGAAGACATTATTTCCCCGATTCTTTTCCAAGTGTTTATAAGTGGGCATTAAAAATCATGAGTTTCATGGTATTATGAATGTGAGAGTTTGGTGTTTACATGATTGATGGATAGCAAAATGGACAGTTTTCATGTGAGAGTGAAGAGAGAGAATGGGACTTCTTTTCCACTTCCACAGTCTCAACACAGACGTTCCAGGAGGTAAAGTAAAGGGTTTTTTTTTTCATCAATTAAATTTGATGTCTTTTTTTGAAAATATTGATTTGGTATTCATGTTAGATGTTAAGTATCACGCATTGACTAGCTTTAGAGAGCCTTGTTTTTTCGTTATATGATTTAATTCAATTCAATTCATTGTAGGTTCACTCTGAAAAAAACAGGGCTAAGGCAATTATCAGTTTCCAATCATAATGAATAGGATAAAACTAAAGAGTTAGGTTTGAATAATTCCATATTTCTGAAATATTTGAGTTTTTCTTCTGCTCTTTTTATGATATTTTTTGGATCTTTTTCTTGTATTTTGGTATTAACGTAACAAATAATAATCATAATCACAAATCCAAAATATTGTACACTTGTTTTATCTGAATTTGGACAATAATAGCGATTTAACTATTAGTGAGCAGGCCAGTAATATTGGAGAAGTTGATAATGGGTCATATCCAAAAAAAAATGGAAAATTCAAGTTCATAATGTGATAAAATAATTGGTCTGATGCATAAAAAAGATAGAATTAGGGACTCAAATGTGTTCGAAATCGGTGCATTAAATAACCAAAGTTGGGTGATTCCTTTTTACTACCCTTTTTTTCCTTCAAATATTTTTAAACAATTATCGTTTTAGGATTTCAATACATATTTTATACATTTTATCTTTATTTAATGCACATTAACTTCCAAATGAACAAAAATCATAAGGGTAGATAAGTGTTTTTATCATCCTAATTCATGTGACATTGGTATTAGAAAACAACATGGTAATTATTTAAAAAGAGAGGAAGTAACAACGATGATGCAATATGCAGCATATGTTTCTCCGTCTTATTAAAATCATCATTTTCATTTACGTCCTCAAAAAAATGGAGTGTAAACTTTTCATATTTTTTTTTCTCATCTAGTTCTGTAATTATCATTTTCATTTTGGTTTTTCTTTATCCATTTATTTTTTTATTAATTCTATTTATTTTTCAGACATATGTCAATTTAATTCTCTATCTAATACTCTAATGTAGGGACATCAATTTTTTTCAATCATCTATTGATTGAAAAACTACATTAATTAATCTCATTATTTTGATGACTCTTCTAATTGTTGTGATTCATTTTCAGTAGTGCATCTGAAAAAAACATGGAGGCTTCAAGAGATAGAGGTTCTAATTCAGTACAGAGGGATCACCATAATGCAAAACATGTGAGTGAGAGACATTTTAATTGCAGAAAATTCCCTTTCGGCTCAAAATTAATGCCATAATTTCTTATCTATAACATAAACAGATGAGATTAGCGACGACAAGGATAAATTGGTCGCAAAGTCCTCTTATCCGTGGGCATCCAGCTCGTACAGACAATAATAATAATAATAATGGCTCAACAAACCACCGAGCCTCCTTAGAACAAGATGTAACTAATCCAATTTGTTTAATTTCCTATCTCTTCTTTATATATCGTATTAACTAATCTGATTTTAGCAGTGATTAATAAAAGAAATGAAAATGCAGATAGAATTGCTGCAATTACAGTTGCAGCAAGAGAAGTGTATGCGTATGGTGTTAGAGAGAGCAATGGGGCGAGCTTCTAGTACTTTATCTCCTGGCCACCGGCATTTTGCTAACCAGGTATTTACACTTACGTTTTCACCTTTTCGTAAAATGTTAAAGGGTCATAAACGAAAAACGAAAGTAAAGATCCATTGGATAAAAACTTTTACGTATTGAAATATATTACAAAAAATATTTAATAAATGTATGATTTTAGAATTTTTATTTTAATTACATAAATAAATGTATGATTTTAAAGTTTTTATTTTAAGTACATAATCTAACTCAAATTTAGAAATTTTCAAACGCTTATGCATATACACATGTACATAATAAACACTTTTGGGCTCTTTTGATCGTGGGCCTTAGACCATCGCAATTATGGACATGCCCGAAGCCGGGGCTGTTTAACAAATTTGAGCAATTAGTTTGTGGTTTGTTTTGATTTCAGACGAAGGAGTTGATAGCTGAAATTGGGCTACTAGAAGAAGAAGTGGCAAACAGAGAACAACATGTGTTGTCTTTATATAGGAATATTTTTGAACAAAGCGTGAGCAAGGCTTCTTCCGAGCAGAACTCGAGTGTGGCTTCCCCTGCTCGTACAACAAAACATTCCACTACTTCTACATCGAGAAAACATCCGAGTGTCATTTCAACTGCTTTCTGCTCTTCTAAAAACTTCCCTTTCAGGCCTCTTCAATCGCTCGTCTTGGGAAAGAAATCTCTCAGGCCTAACGATCACCAGGGCGTTGACATTCATTTCGAAAAGTCTTGTCTTCACCATATTAAGGTATGTTCATTGGAATTGGTATATACCACTCGTAATCACTTCGTATCGCTCCTGAAAACGACTAAAATGCCCTTAAAAACAAAAAAAAAATTTGGTCAAAATGCTTTACTTTTTGCAGAGGGGTATTCGCGACAAATTTGAATGTCTCTCGTGAATTCAGGGCAATAATTTTTCGCATTAGCGACAAGTTCTTGGCTATTTGTCACAAATACACCATCCATTCTTTTTATCTAAGGGTGTTTTAGTCATTTACAAGGTCGGCATGAGGAATTGCAATATCCAAATATTGCAAACCATAAGATTTGTAAGTCAGATATTCTTTTCAATTATGTAATCTCTTAGGCTAATGAAAAGATCAATGGAGGAGTCGATGCGAAAAGCAGTACAATGGTTCGAACGCTGAAAGATCATCTGTACCAATGTCCTGTAAAGTTGTCTGAAGAGATGGTTCGGTTAATGGGTGTGGTATATTATTGGCTTCGTAGCACATCATCTTCCACATCATCATCACCAGTATTGTCAAGGTCATCCACCAATGTTGTTCTTCCACGTCGTGCCAGAGACAATGATCAACAGTATTGGTCTTGTAAATCTATGGTTGCTATTTCTTGGATTTCAACTGATCCAAACCATTTCTGCCGCGCTTCTGTCGCCATCAATAACTATAGGTAATATTTAATTAAAATACACCTCGTCTTTGTTTATCTTAAAATAACTGTATTTCCTGATCCAATTTTTATTCAGGATTTTAGTTGAGCAACTGGAAAGAGTAACATTCAATCAGATGGAAAACAATGCAAGAACTGCATTTTGGATCAATGTCTACAATTCCCTTGTTATGCATGTAAAAGCCATGCTTGTATATATATTTGTTTTATTTTATTTTACTTTATATGTATAAAAAAAGATTATGTGTTTAATTTGTGTTGATAGGCATACCTGGCGTATGGAATACCTCAAAACTCTCTAAGAAGGTTGGCTCTGTTTCACAAGGTATCGCCTTTCTTTGAAATCTCTTGGGATCAAAAAATTATTGTTTATTACAGGTATCGCCTTTCCATTGTCTCTTTCGCGACAAAAATAGATATGTGTCAACAAAACATAATGCAGTAAATAAAAAGGCTCTTTTGACCGTAATATAAAAAGTTGCTTCCATAAGCAACAAATTATATCAATCTTTACTTTATGTGTAGTGCAGGCTGCTTATAACATCGGTGGTCACATAATTAGTGCAAATGCAATAGAGCAGTTTATATTTGGCCTAAGAACACACCGACTTGGGAAGGTATTAATTCTTCTCTACCAATATCACAATATACATAATCAATACACTAAAGATTATTAATTGTGCGTTTAGTGAGTTCTGTGAGATATCATTTATCCGGGTAACAATGTTTGTATTGGTTTAAATATTTTAATGAATGCATGAAATCAAATTTAGTTATGTTAAAACGGGGTGTTCTGAATGGTTGTGTGGCAGTGGCTTGAGACTATACTTTCCACTGCCTTGAGGAAAAAATCAGGTGACGAAAGGCAACTCATAAGTTCGAAATTCGGTCTTTTAAATTCCCAACCACTTGTCTGCTTTGCCCTCTGTACTGGGGCCTTTTCGGATCCTCTGGTAACTATTCAAAGTAGCTTTCAAAACATTCTGATACTACTACACCAATTGATGACACAAAATTAGTATTACTAATAATTATTTTGCTTACCATTTGCATATCGGCAGCTGAGAGTATACTCAGCATCTGGTGTGAAAGAGGAACTCGAGGCTGCAAAAAGAGAGTTTCTTCAGGCATATGTATTAGTAAAGAAATCGAACAAGGTTTTTCTACCCAAATTGATCGAAAGGTTTGCGAAGGAAGCCTCAATCAGCTCAGATGATCTTCTCAAATGGGTGACTGAAAACGTCGACAAGAAACTGCGTGATTCTATTCTGAAATGCGTGAATAACAAGTCAGCCAAAAAAGCATCTCAGATTATAGAATGGTTACCTTACTGTTCAAGGTTCCAGTATGCTTTGTCAAAAGACCTAACAGACAAGCCCAACTAGGTATAAACAACTTGACTAAGTAAATACCATGTTGTCTTCTCATCTTTGTGCATATTAAAAATATTTCATAATTAGATACTAATTCGAGATCCATGTATCTATAGTTTTAATTTCCAAATTGGCTGCTGTAACATACTTTGATAGGACCGACATTTTTGTTGCATTAATATACTTACCAATTTAATGTGTTAATTAACATCACACAAAATCTTACAACATCATAA
This sequence comes from Euphorbia schlechtendalii, assembly GCA_949673415.1. NCBI lineage: Eukaryota > Viridiplantae > Streptophyta > Magnoliopsida > Malpighiales > Euphorbiaceae > Euphorbia > Euphorbia schlechtendalii. The sequence continues at coordinate 11,526 of CATIWQ010770081.1, read as the reverse complement.
ACCAGATAGGAGATGGGAAAATGTTTCAAAACCTGATAAAAGCAACCGCACAGCATTTTTTATTCCTTTCATCCAAGACAAGACAGTCCTAAAATATTATCACATACATTTTCAACCATTACATTACAACACAAGACAGGAAAAACAAACTTCCACGCCTTCCTTCTACAATCTTACAAGGTTACCTACCTAATCTGACAATACTAGAACCAAACAAGGACTGCTCCATCTACTCAGATCAAAGAACATCCTTAGAGCCAGCCTACTATCAACAGTCAAAGGACAAATTTGTCATTTCACATCTTCTACACCATCAGCACCAGAATTGCCTTGGCCATCGGCACCTGATGGTCCAGTCTGAGGGGCATCTTGTTTGTTAGAAGCCGCTGCTGCTGAGGAGGGCCCGCCCCCTCCCCCAAGAATTCCGTTATTGGGTCTCATTCCCATTTGTCCTTGCAGGGCTGCTTGATGATGTAACTGCTGAGGGTCCTGTACTTGATGGGGGTTATTAAATTGCAACGGCAACTTTGGAGGGAATATACCACCTGACTGCTGGGCCATTGCTGCAGCCTGAGGATGTTGCATGAAATACGCTGCTCCTTGTTGCATCGCAGGATGTGGGGCCATCTAAACCATTGGTCTAAATTAGCAAGACATAAAAGAATGAACTAACGAAGTCGATGACCAATGGCGAATCCAGAAAATTTCGACCATGAGTTCAAGTACTATTACATGGGGTCCACTTATTTTTTTATTGGAGTCCAATTTTCAAACATTAACAAAATTATACTGACTTTTGATGCATTCACCCCTGCGATAAACCAAACATCATCACACACCTGAGGTGGCATTGCTGGTGTCTGTGGTTGCGCATCAGCAATTGCGGCTAAATACATCAAATTCTTTTGCAGCAAGGCTTGATATCTAAGAACATTAATAACACGATAGTCACCATCATTAAGACTTTAACCGATCACAAGAACAACTCAGTGGTTAAAATTGGAATCAGTTATTATCAATCCACATCATTTCTAAGGGACTGCCAAGTTAACTTAAAACCAAGCTGCACAACAGTGATCGAAAGATAATAACAACCTGTGTACATGTTTTTGGAAGCTAAAACACAGTGCACAAGTACTAGTAGAATGGACTCAAGATAGGATAGTTAGACCTTCACAAAGTCTCTCTCCAGCTGGTTATCTTGCTGAGTGCAAGCTAACTCGAAGATATATTGGATATGCTGGCAAGATCAACACTTTTTACTCTGCAGAATCCTGCTAGCTATAAGCAAGACTGGACTACTTAGATTTACTTGTATCAAGACTAATTCAGCCCCAAAATTGAGAACCCAAGAGTAACAATACAGGATTTTAATTGAACAATGTTTTCATATATGAATGAGACTACAGGAATCAATTTACAAGTCAGCAAAAATTCTAACTGCCAGCAAGAAAGTAGCTCCAAAGTTCTAATTTGATCATAATCTGAGGCATAAAGAATTACTATAATACAGAGTATGAAAGTTCACCTCAATTTCGAAACTTTCTCAAGTAACCTCCAAAATACAGTACTTCAAAAGCAAACAATTAAGACCTCATATCATGACCTCAAATACGTGCAATTACACTTAACATAGCATGCACATGCAGGAAAACAAACAATGAAAAGAATAAGGCACTTACTGGGCACATTCAGCAAGTTTTCCAAGGTTTTGATTGTCCAAGATTGCCAAAATCAACTTTTTATTTTCATCAAGATACTGCATCGGGCATTATATTATTCAAAACACATGTTTTTATAACTTGTTGCATTGGAACTAAATGTCAGAAACACAGACAATTTTAATCAATAAATTCAGACATAGCCCTGTTTTTTACTTCTTAATGCTCAGAGGGCATGGATGTTACTAGTCATGGCTTCACTGCTATATATTAATTGATTCACTTGCAAGCTTAGCTGGAGATACATAGATGTTTTAATAACCTAAGAGTGTCAGATTAATAGTATAAACATAAAAGCAGTCATTTAACATATATAAGAGTTGCTTAAACTTCCTTGGTTGCAAAATGGACAACTTCTTTACCAAATTTAGCATAATGGTATTTGAAAACGAAAAAAAATAAAATATTTAAAACATATAAAACTAAGAACCCAATGAATAATAATGAGCATTAGGTAGACATGAATATTTCTACTAGATCACTAGGACTGAGACTAAAATGTTTTGATTTTAGAATTATCAAAAAATTAACATTTTTTCCTTAAGATCAAAGCTGTAGCCTTTTTCTTCCATATGATAACTTTAATCATGAAAATACACCAAGTTATCCTATAACAAGCCGACACTGCATTGCAAACCTTCTATTCCAAATAAAGAAACGAAAGTCCAAACTAAAAGCTTTGTAAGAACCAGTCTGTGATTGACACCAAACCCCCAACCATATCTTCATTTATCCTTATATTACGCAAAAATTGACTAGAGAAATGCAAAAGATAAACCTTTTGGATTTGCTCAGTGGTTATGTTTGCAGGCGGATATGAAGGCATCATAGGAATCATCTGCGGTGGCTGCTGCATCTTCTGTTCCTTGGTCTGCTTCGCTTTAGACAAACCTAAACCTGAAACGAAAATTCCCAGATGAATAACCTCCAGTTCAAAAACAAAAATTCGGTACAAAAGATATAAAAGCATGTACAAGAACAGAACATACACAGTGATAGTAAAATGTAGTAGAGACTCATGATCAAAGATGCCACATTTATCACATGACAGATAAAACAATGATCAGATAACCAATTCATTAACAGAGTTCAGTTTATTGTTATTCAGGCCGCATATTATTAAGTCAAACATTATTGTCAAACTTTTTTAAAATGGACCACCATAAAGTGTTTGGCTGCTATTTCAATGTGTTAAACGAATATGAAATAATGAAAGAGATCTCACATAAAGCGAAATCAGCTATGGCAACAGTAGGATACTCAGAGAAGGTAGTTATACCCTTACCCTAACTCCGGCCCATTCTGTCTCATTGACCATTGAAAGAACACAACTTAAATCTCATTCCAATCCCATATAATATCAGGGTAAGAAGGTAACAAGCCTTACCCGTCAAAACTATCCCTCAAAATACATAGATAAACTTAAAGGAAAATAGAAAATTTGACTATCATTCCTTATAATACCATACCAAATTTGACCTTTGATCCTCCAATCGAATATGTTAACAGATTCTATATGAGCACTATCAATCAAACAGAAAAAGTGAAATAGAAAAACATGAACTAGAAATAAAACCCATTATTTGGAAACAATATTTTACTGAACTGGCAAAGAGAGCGACCCAACACGAACGGTGGAGATAAAGGCAGAAAGTTCCTTCTCTCCAAGCCGAGTAATTGGAAGCGATACGAAACCTCCCTCCCAACACCGTTACTAAACGTAGAATGCGAGGAAGCACAACGAAGGACGGCGAAGGTAATAAGAAACAAAGTGAAGAAGGGCACAGCGACTGAACGGCGACCGCAACGACGAAAGAGTGACGGCTGTTATATGGTTTGATTGAAGGAGTTAGGGTTTCATTTGAAGAGATGACAAATCTGATATGATAAATTGGGAATGCAACAAAGGATATTGCGTTTCTTTATGACAAGATAATCACATGGCTAACTCATTATTTGTATACCAACAAAATTTAAAAAATTAAATTATCCTTAAATTTTGAAAAAGTATCTTATTATTTTTAAAATTTGGAAGAGTTTCAACATTTTTTTTTATTTTCATTTTCAAATCTCATGTTACAATGTTTTTTTCAAACTTCTACTTCAAATTAAATACACTTTAAAATAATAATATTTTATTATGAAACTAACAAAATGAATAACAAAACAAAAATTAAAAATAATAAAAAAATAAAAGTAATATTGATTTAATTCATTCCCCAAAATAGAAAAATGAATCATTCCCGGATTTCGAAGAATCCTAATTTAAGGATATACCATATTGATATTTGTTGGATTCGCTTATTTCCCATATTCCTTTCACATCTCACAAAAATGACTTGCTTAGAAAATGTATCCCATGACCTGATATGTCAATGAATGAGAAATCGGACGCGTATGATAGCTTAAATAATTAATCATTTTAGTTATCTTTTTAGTTTTTTATTTTCTCACGTTTCTGAACCATTTTCTCCCACCTCCACGTAAATCCAATCTCACCTCCACCTTGTTCGGCTGTTGTTTTTTTCAGCATCGGCTCTGATCACTTATCTTTCAAAGTAATTTAGCGACCTTGACAGCTTGAGCATGAAAGAGAGTGTTATTTTGTTGTTGCGAAGGAAAGGTGTGTAGATTTTGCAAAGGAGAAGTGTTCATTGTCATTTAGGGATTTGATAATCACAATTAGGAATCGAATGATGATGGAGAAGGTTGGTAGGAAATTACTTTGCCCAACAAGACAATTTGGATTCACATGCAAAATCAGCCTAAGAAGTCCCACGATATGCTCTGTTCAATTAGCAATCTCTGACACGCCTAATTTTGTAATGGTGGAAGCAACTCAACTCTTAGGTAAATTGCTCAAATATAATTTAGGGATTGAGATAGAGTAGATAATGATAGGCATTTGCTTTTGTGAAATGTGTTTATTATACCTTTTGAAGAAAGAGAGGAAGAATGAAACATGTTGTCTAACCAAGTATAAACATGTTGTCTTCTCATCTTTGTGCTTATTAAAAGAATCATATTTGGATACTAATTTGAGATCCAGGAATCTATGGTTTTAATTTCCAAATTGGCTGCTGTAACATACTTTGATAGGACAGACATTTTTGGCTCATTAATACACTTACCAATTTAATGTGTTAGTTAACATCACACAAAATCTTATATTATCTTGAACCAGATAGGAGATTTCAAAACCTGATGGAAGCAACCATACAGCATTTTCTTGTTCCTTTCATCCAAGGCAAGACAGTCCTAAAACATTACCACATACATTTTCAACCATTACATTACAACACAAGACAGGAAAATACAAACTTCCACGCCTCCTTCTACAATCTTACAAGGTTACCTACCTAATCTGACAATACTAGAACCAAACAAGGACTGTTCCATCTACTCAGATCAAAGAACAACATCCTTAGAGCCTACTATCAACAGTCAAAGGGACGGAGTTGTCATTTCGCATCTTCTGCAACATCACCACCAGAATTGCCTTGGCCATCGGCGCCTGATGGTCCAGTCTGAGGGGCATCTTGTTTGTTAGAAGCCCCTGTTGCTGAGGACAGCCCACCCCCTCCTCCAAGAATTCCATTATTGGGTCTCATTCCCATTTGTCCTTGCAGGGCTGCTTGATGATGTAACTGCTGAGGATCCTGTACTTGATGAGGGTTATTAAATGGTAACGGTAACTTTGGAGGAAATATACCACCAGACTGCTGGGCCATCGCTGCAGCCTGAGGATGTTGCATGAAATATGCTCCTCCTTGTTGCATCGCAGGATGCGGGGCCATCTAAAACCATAGGTCTAAATTAGCAAGGCGAAAAACAATAAACTAAAGAAGTCGATCAACCAGTGGTGAATCCAGAAAATTTTGACCATGGGTCCAAGTAATACTACATGGGGTCCACTTATTTTTTTTTATCGGTGTCCAATATTCAAACATTAACAAAATTATACTGACTTTTAGAAGAAGTGGGTCATTGGACCCCACCCACAGTCTACAACATGCTTTCGGCCCTGCGATCAACTAAACATCATCACACACCTGAGGTGGCATTGCTGGTGTCTGTGGTTGCGCATCAGCAATTGCAGCTAAATACATCAGATTCTTTTGCAGCAGAGCTTGATATCTAAGAACATCAATAACACAATAGTCACCATCATTAAGACTTCAACCAATCACAAGAACAACTCGGTGGTTAAATTGGAATCAGTTATTATCAATCCACATCATTTCTAAGGGACTGCCAAGTCTAAGCCATGTTAACTTAAAACCAAGCTGCACAACAGTGATCGAAAGTTAATAACGGCACTTGTACATGTTTTTGGATGCTAAAAAAATGTGCACAAGTACTAGAAAGAATGGACTCAAGATAAGATAGTTTGACCTTCCCACAATTCTCTCTCCAGCTGGTTATCTTGCTGAGTGCAAGCTAACTCTAAAAAATATTGGATATGCTGGCAAGATCAACAATTTTTATTTTGCGGAACCCTGCTAGCTATAAGCAATGCCTGGAATACTTAGATTTGCTTGTATCAAGACTAATTCAGCCCTAAATTGAGAACCCAAAAGTAATAATACAGGATTTTAATTGAACAATGTTTTCATATATGGGTGAGACTACAGGAATCCATTTACAAGTCAACAAAAATTCTAACTGCCAGCGAGAAAGTAGCTCCAAAGTACTAATTTGATAATGATCTGAAGCATAAAGAATTACAAAAATACAGAGTATGAAAGTTCAGCTCAATTTCAAAATTTTCTCAAGTACCCTCGAAAATACAGTACTTCAAAAGCAAACAATTAATACCTCATATTATGACTTCAAATACATGCAATTACACTTAATATGGCATGCACATGCAGGACAGTGTTTGCAAACAAAAACTGAAAAGAATAAGGCACTTACTGGGCACATTCAGCAAGTTTTCCAAGGTTTTGATTGTCCAAGATTGCCAATATCAACTTTTTATTTTCATCAAGATACTGCATCGGGCATTAAATAATTCAAAAACCATGTTTTTATCAATTGTTGCATTAGAATTAAATTTCAGAAACACAAAATTTTTCTCAATAATTTCAGACATAGCCCTCTTTTTATACTTCTTAATGCTCAGTGGGCATGGATGTTACTAGTCATGCTTTCACTTCTATATATTAATTGAATCACTTGCAAGCTTGGCTGGAGGAACATAGATGTTTTAATAACCTAAGAATGTCAGATTAATAGTATAGACATAACAGCAGTCATTCAATATAAATTAAGAGTTGTTTAAACTTCCTTGGTTGCAAAATGGACAACTTTTTTAGCAAATATAGCATAATACTAATGAGGTATTTGAAAATGAAAAAAATAATATTTAAAGCATATAAAACTAAGCACTCAATGAATGATCAGGAGAATTAGGTAACTAGATCACTAGGACTGAAACTAAAATGTTCTGATTTTAAAAATATCAAATAATGGACTCTTTTCCTTCAGATCAAAGCTGTAGCTTTTTTCTACCATATAATAACTTTGATCATAAAAATACACCAAATTATCCTATAACAAGCTGACACTGCATTGCAAACCGCCTATTACTCAAAAAAAAAATACGAAAGTCCAAACCACAAGCTTTGTAAGAACCAGTCTGTGATTGTGATAGAGGTCTTAGCCTAGTGGTTAAGACGGAAGCTGTAAACTCTAAAGGTCTCAGGTTCGAATCACATCCGGGGTGGGTTGGGAATTTTTCTTTCCATTTAATAATGTAAGCCTAAATGAGGTAAATTTTTTTTAAAAAAAAAGAACCACTCTGTGATTGACACGAAACCCCCAACCATATCTTCATTTATCCTCATATTAAGCAATAATTAATTAGAGAAATGCAAAAGATAAACCTTTTGGATTTGCTCAGTGGTTATGTTTGCAGACGGATATGAAGGCATCATAGGAATCATCTGCGGTGGCTGCTGCATCTTCTGTTCCTTGGTCTGCTTTGCTTTAGACAAACCTAAACCTGAAACGAAAATTCCCAGATGAATAACCTCTAGTTCAAAAACAAAAGTTGGGCACAAAACATATAAAAAGCATGTATAAGAACAGAACTGACACAGTGATAGTAAATGTAGTAGAAATTCATAATCAAAGATGTTACATTTATCACATGCTAGATATAACAATGATCAGATAACCAATTCATTAATAGAGTTCAGTTTATTGCTATTCAGGCTGTATATTATTAATTCAACATTATTGTCAAAACTTTTCTAAAATGGACCACCATAAAGTATTTGGCTGCTATTTCAATGTGCAAAACGAATATGAAATAATGAAAGAGATCTCAGATAAAGCGAAATCATCTATGGCAACAGTAGGATACTCGGAGAAGGTAGTTGTACCCTTACCCTAACTCCGTCCCATTCTGTCTCATTGACCATTGAAAGAACACAACTTCAATCTCATTCCAATCACATATAATATTAGGGTAAGAGGATAACAAGCATTACCCATCAAAACTATCCCTTAGGCCTTGTTTGCTTCATGATTTTTTTCATGGTATGGTATAGTTCTAACTTAGAATCACTTATTTGATTGTATGTTTATTTTCATGGTACGGTTTCCTCTGATTTTTTCATGGTTCCAAGAATCATAAAAATGCAACCATGGATTTGATGATTCTCTTTTAAATCAAATTAAATTTAAAAAAAATCATGACACACCATGCTATCTATCCAAACACAAAATTTTAAAATACGATAATAAAACCTTAAATAATAGATAAACTTAAAGGAAAATAGAAAATTTGACTATCATTCCTTATAATATCATACCAATTTTCACTATTGAGCCTCAATCGAATTTGCTAACAGATTCTATATGAGCACTATCGATCAAACAGAAAAAGGAAAATAGAAACACGTGAACTAGATATAAAATCCATTAATTTGAAACAATATTTACTGAACTGGCAAAGAGAACGACCCAGCACGCACAACGGCGGAGATCTCGATGCAGGCAAAAAAACGAGTAATCGTCGGAGATAAAGGCCGAAAGTTCCTTCTCTCCAAGCCGCGTAATTGGAAGCGATACGAAACCTCCCTTCCAACACCGTTACTAAACGTAGAATGCGAGGAAGCACAACGAATGACGGTTAAGGTAATGAGAAACGAAGTGAAGAAGGGCACAGCGACTGAACGGCGACCGCAACGACGAAAGAGTGGCGGCTGTTATATGGTTTGATAGAAGGAGTTAGGGTTTTAGTTTGAAGAGATGACAAATCTGATCTGATTTGATAAATTGGTATGCAACAAAGGAAATTGAGTCAAAGTGTTAGGGACTGTTAAGGTCGGTGACTTGTAAATTGACACGGTTAAATTCACATCAGTCCAATTAAATTTAATTCATTTCAGTTTTCAGAAGTTGAAAAGAAAATAATCTAGATGTTTTCCATGACTAAATAATAATAATTTCAGGCTTAATAAATAATTTGTTTCTCAAAAAATTTTCAAAAATCAAATGGTTCCTGAATAATATTACAAATAAAAGACCCAAAAACGACATACTGCCAAGTAAACCATTCGGGCTTTATCTAGTGTGAGAAAATCCAGATCAAAGTAAGGAGAAGAAGGAGCAACAACTTCATGACTAGAAGGATGAGGAGTAGGAGTACCCCTACTAAGACTAGGAGGAGAGTAATCTCAGGAACGTGAGTGAACTCCACGCTAATTTAAAGAGAGTAGAGAAAATAAAAAAGCAGGTTTTCTTTCAAATAACATAGAATTTGATACAAATTACATCGTATCAACCACACGGAATATAAAAAAAATACAAACGATGATCAAAAGATTACGAAGTGAGCTCAAAATTCGATTTTACAAAAATGAATAATCCAACCATGAACTAATCAGCATAGTGACTAGAGTAACTATTTAGATTTGTTCAAGAGACACGAAGAAAATGTCATGATTGAAGCTTCAAGAGATTGTTATCTTTTGGTTTTTACCTAATATTTGTTCCGTTAGGATTTGAGTCTTCGATTTCAAAGGTCTCTATCTACCTCTGTAATGGCGAGCGATTCAATTTCAAAGGTCTCTACTTTTATCGTCTACGTTAGTTTCAGATCGTCAGATCTAATGATGATCGACGCCAATCCTACAACTGCGATATCTAAATTACAATGTACAAATGAACCTTATAAATACATGGGAACATTGTTTTTTAGTTATTTACTCATTTGGCAGTATTTTCAAAATCATTGTATACGGTGATTTTATTTTTTTCATGCTAAGTAAAATTTATTGGTTGAATTAGTGTTTTGAAATTTTATCAAATGATAATAATGAGTAAAGTTACACAAAAAATAATGAGTAAAATAACATTTACTTTATAAAAAAACAAAACCAACATAAAAAATCAATGATTTTGTGTTGTTAATCCTTTAACTAATAGTTAAAATGTTGAATGAACTTTCAAAATACAAAAATATTGTACATTTAGAGTTGTAATTTAGATAAATTGTGAAACCAATTTTAAATTTAATAAAATTGAATTATTTTTCTCCTATTTTATTTTTTAAGTAGTTTCATATTAAAAGCTACTTGTTTCAGATATAGCGTGTTAGACTTCAAAATACAATATCATTATATTATAATATACTATAACTAGTGTGAATTTAAACGTGATCAGATTGGCCGAACATGAGTTTTGAAATTAAATTTAAGCAAAACCATATACTTTTTCGGGTTTAGGTTAGACATATAATTATATATATGTTTATACAAATCAAACTCATAAAAGCACTCATAAAGGCGAGCTTTAATGGGCAAGACAAGCACAAGACACTTGATTAAGTCTAATACACATTGTATACTTGAATTGATCTCTATTTCCACAAACATGGTATTCAATTATTTCACATAAAGAGAGTAATATGGTTGAATGGAGAAATTTGATTTTTACTTTATTCAACATTTTTCTTTAGTTCATCAAAATATATAGTTATGTTTCGTTATGAATGTAATTCGGAATTTCCAAGTTTCTTGTATGGCATCGGACAACAACTATCTTGCATACATAGAGAGAACTGTTATGTTAGTAAGTATTCAAATTGTATTTCCTATTAGTTTTCTACAAGTTAGCTTGACCAATTAAAAGAGAGGATTCAATGATCTTCTCCTCCTACACACATGTAACAAATAAAAAATGGAAAATTATTGTTTAATGTTAGTAGGTGATTTTTTTTATAAATTTCAATCAATTTTAATCATTCATCTAATTTTAATGATTAAAAATGAATTTTAATTATTCATGAGATCTAAAATAAAATTAAATCTCAGCCATTAACACTGAATAGAGGGTTAAAATTGATTGAAATTTAAAAATATAAAAGAAAATTGAAATTCAAACTATCAATTAACTTTGTGTATTTATAGCCCAGGGTATTATGGTATATTTTTGCATACACTAAGTATGTTCCAAGGACTTAAAAGTCCCTCAATTTTTTATTTAAATAATTATCGTTTCTTGTTTAGCCCCAAATTCGATCAGCTACACTTTCTCATTTTACCTAGCGTAACACTGACAAGAGGAAATTATCATTCTCTCTGTCCTCATCGTTTCTTTCTCTGTCTCCGTCACCTAGCTTTTTGTTGTCTTCCGTACCGGAAACCTAGTTTGATCCGCCGGCAATTTAACGTTCCGGTGAGTTCACAGTGTTCAATGTGAGGATATGCTTTCTTATAGTTTTGGTGTTATTAATTTAGTTTTTTTGTTTCTTCAGTTGAGAGCACCTACTAAATTGGATAGAGGAACGACT
>CATIWQ010769846.1:0-11189 GCA_949673415.1 Euphorbia schlechtendalii | reverse complement strand
AAAGCTCGAAGTCGGCAAAGCGAAAGACATGAGTGGCGGGATCCCAAAACTTCAGAGCAACACGAATGAAGGCCATATTCACAAGCCTAGAAGCAAGGTACTAAAGACCTCGCAGACCAAAACTCTCAATCCTCCGCCAATCGAGTCCTCGAATGGTGCGGAGAAAGACCCTAAGGCGCTCATTATGGGTCGACATCAAAAAGGAAAAAGCTGAAGGAAATTCCTCAAAACCGGTGTTGCCTACACACATTAACCATGTACATTAGCATTGACATTCATTCATGCATATACAAAAAAAACATTCATAAACAAGCAAGCATATTCATAAAATAAAACACCACATGCAAGGACCCGACACTACGAAAGGCCAAAATCCCCTTTTCTTTCATAAATCAAAAGTCTTTTTAAGATTCTACAAAACGGAGCTATCTAAAAAGTTCGGTTCGAAAAGAGGAACTAAAACTAATGCTAAAAGGGTACTCCTAAGCATGCGCCACCTAAGTGTCATCTCCACCCACCGGATCTCGGGGCAACATGGTAGATATCTCAAGGTCCTCGACAACCATTCTCCCTGGGGTGCCATCTGCTGAACCGGACACAGGAGGAGGCTGGGGAGCGTGAAGAAAACCGGTATCCCATTCTGGAGTGAAGAGTCGCCCAGCATCTAGGTCATCAAGTAAGGAATCGATATCAAATGTAAGAGGTTGGTGAAAACCCGAGGTGGAAGCTCGCGCTTCGGCTTGAGCCTGCTCTGTCGCGGCGTTCTGCCGCAATAACTCTTGGAATTGGGACTCTAAACTCTGGTGACGAGCCTCCAAGCTCTGGTATCGAGCGCCTAACTCCCGGTGACTCGCCTCAAGACCCTGATGGCTAATGTCCAGTGACTGAAAGTGACCGTCAAGCTCCCGATAGCGCTGCTCAAATTCCTCACTCCTCGCCGCCATATCCTACAATCATAAAACATGTCACAAAGATCACATCCATGTACATAAAAGAACTATGTTCTTTGCTAAATCAGATTATATCACAGAAAACTATGTTCTTCGCTAATAATATTATTAAATATAATTAATAATAAAAATTCATATATAATTATCATTTTTATTAATTATTATTATATTTAAAATTAATAATATCATTAATATTAATAAAGGTGTTTTTAATTAATATTAATTTAATTTATAATAACTATCATTATCACTAATAATAAATATTATTATATTTATTATTAGTTTTAATTATTTATTAGACTGGTGCACCCCCTTGAGTAAAAGCATTCCACGGCTGGTTGACCAAAATGAGGATCCCAAATTGTATGAGCAATGGGTCTTGCATGTAAAGGGTCCTGCACCCATGCTTCAAAATTTCCTTGCCAAGCTACATGAAAGAGATTTCCTGAAGTCCATAAAAAAATTGTTGCTAATTGCCCGATGTGAGAAGCGAAAAATATTCCGATAAAGACGTTCCTCCGTAATATCATCATGACTCTCAAAAATATTATTAATAAATATAATAATATGATTATTAGTATTATTATTAATTATAATGATTATTATTATTATTAGTAAATAGATCACAATGAAAGAGAATTACAATAACTAGGTGGGTGAGTAGAATGAGATTGGGAAGTTTGGAGTAATGGTTAAAAGATATTGGGTAATGAAAAAATAAAAATGAACAAACAAACAACAACAAAGAGAATGTACGATTTTAATTCATTTCTCTTTCCTGATTCCCCAAATTCAAATTCTTTCTATTCCATTTGAGTAGCTTTAAAAAACCTTATTTATCTCCCTAGAAACTCCTCTCTAGATATGTTAATATTCATCTATACTGCTTGTAAGTTTGTTCTTTAGGGAGGGAGAAAAAGTTTAACAAGACCTTTTTTCTCATCCCATCCTTTACTTTATTGTCTTTCTTTTTCTTTGTTACTTAAATTTTGATGTATTTTGTGAAAATAATATGCATCTGGTACTTTTTTTTTATCACCAACTACATGATTGTCTACTTCAAACATGACTAAATCTATTGCTACATAGGTCAATCTTGATAGTTTTACAACTAGGTTAGACTTCATCTATTTTTATATAAGATACATGTTGATCTTTCATAGTAAACATCTAGATTTATCTCCATAAAAGATCATTTCAAATCAACAACAACGGTTGATGTTATGACGTAAGCAGAAATTTCTACGGTTGATCTTCGAAATCGTTAGTTGGGAGGTGAAGATAATATAGTTTGTAGCATCTATTTTTGTTTTTGAATTAAGTCTTGTCCAAGGGCATGCGTGTTTGTGGTCTGTGACATATGTCTAGTGTTTTAACTCCGATGAATTGTTTATTTAGTATTTTTAGACTTTTATCTATTAATCAGTTTGCGAATCATGTTGCTCGGATGTTAGCTAGAACAATCGATTCTTCGACAAGTAGGGGGACTTAGCTTCATGTTTGTCCACCTTTGATTAGAATTGTTATTGTCTCTGATTTAATATCATAGACTATATTCTTCTGTAAAAAATGCTCCCTAAAAGTTGATGGAGCAATAAGTTATTTAGGTTAATTACAAGGGGTCCGTGAATTTTTTTTAAGGGTATGCGGTCTCACTAAGTTGGCAGACAATGAATTGTCAATATGACAAGGGATAATCTTATCCATTTTTAAATGAATTTTTCGGTTGGTTAATAAAAATATGATAAATTTTAGTGAACATTGAAGCAGAAAATGAAATACTATAAAGAGTATAAATATAAACTAAAATTCTTTAACTATCACCATAATTAAATTCTAGTAATATGTTACTTTCACAAACTTTTAATAGAATTTCACATATTGGTTTTGAAAAACACGTTTTTATCCTTCATATTATTTAATTAGTGTCTAACTTGTATTTTCCAAAATCAACTTTGCTGCTGATAGAAAAAACATGAAAATGCCGCTTTTCAGAAAAGCGGCTTGAAAAAGCATAACCAAACTAACTAGGTATTGAAGTATATAAATATAGATTCAAACTCAAATTTGAAAGTTGTATTTTTCAAGGTTTATAGATTGGAATGTCCTTTTAAAAAACAAGTAAAATCATAAAAAAAACTACAGAAACGTTCCATGTGGTCGATGTCAAGGCAAATAACTAACTGTAAAGACTCGTCACAGTTTGGACTAGGAGTTATAAAAACTATTCCTCCAAAAGAGAGGATAGCTCGGCCCATATAAATAGGTTCGCCCCAACCAAAATTGGCTTTATATAGTGGAAGCTTACTCCAGTTCACAATATCTAAATTTGGAGACTCAAATGTATTTGCCGATCTCAAAGTTGTGAGGTCATGCTGGTTTTTCAAGTAATCAATCGCTGATCTTAAATATTTATCATCCATTTTCTTTAACGATAAATGGATTTTCTCCATTGTCTCCACTATTGGCCTTGATTGGATTTCACCGGCTGAGCTTGTAACGGTAGTTGAAAGTAGCGCATTACCGAAAAATCCCGGTTGTAAAGGAGGAACCAATCTGGACCGTCCATTCGTCGGAATGTATAGTTTTGTGACTTGATCATTAGAAAGCTCACGTGCCTTGCACACACAATGCCAAATGTGAGCAGATAATATTTCATTAGTGCTATAATTCTTGAACTTGGATTTTAGAGCCGCAAGCTGATCGGGTGTGATTTTGAACATTTTTGTACATGTGGATTTGGAATCGTGAGTTTGAATATATGAGTTCATCATTGTTGGACGAGGATCGTACTCCGTATGATGAAAGATAGGAGTTGGTGGGTCCCGAGCTTTAAGTAGCGTCCTATCAATGAATGGTGTGATGCCAATTGGTACATCGCGTGCAACATCAGACCATGAATTAATGAAATGAAAAGTTGAGGTACCATCTACAACTGTTTTATGTATACAAATTCCAATGCAGACACTTCCGCATCTAAAACGTGTCAACTGTAAAGGAATGAAGAAAAATTGAAACATAATCAATAATATAAGAAAGGTCTTTATGTTCTCCGGATATTACACTCTGCTTCTTTTTAATATCATTGTAGTGCTGAAACGTTAAATTATATACCAACACTGAAATATGAACTAATGTTATATATAAAAATATACGAAAATAATAATATGTTAATACAAACAAATTAGTTTGATTTCTTTTGTTTCCTTTTAAAACTAAAACAAATTCTTTCTTTCATTTGTAATTAAATTATTAGTGAAACAATAAACTCAATCAATAATTTTTGTTCATCATATGGCTAAAGTAATGATAAATATCTATTTGTGGAATTGTAATTTTCAATATTATTCTAAAGTCTAAATGCATATTGTATATAAATGTTCATATGATAAAGAAGATAGTTAAAGTTTTACCTGTGCAGCAAACAAAGGGTATGTAGATTTATCCGAAAACGAATCAAAAGAAGGAAGTAGTTGGAGATTATCAGAACACGGAGTGAAATCACCAAAATCGTCAATCGTTGAAGTTGTTTCGGCTTCAATGAATAAAGCTCCATTTCCATTGCAGTTGATTTGTATTCTTCCATTTTCATCTTTGCCAAGTCTCCCAGCCAAAGGGTAGAAAGGCACTAGAACCTCACTTAGTGCATCTTTAAGCACTTTTACTTCAAAGAAATTCGAACACTCGTTATTCGGGTTTTGTTTGTAGAAATAAACTAGAGAAGCATGTTTTTCTAACACTATAATATCCAAGTCTGAAACCCATAAATTCCTTTTTGGTGTTTCTTTTGCTGGCCTTATTATGCTTCTCTCCTTAATACTGATTTTCATCCTTTTTTCTTTCACAAAATCTTCAACAATAGCATCTTTTGTTAGTGTCATATAAATTAAACAAAGTTCAGAAATCAAGAGACTATTAAAATATATATAAATTGCTAGCGTACCCAAGAAACTGTAATCAGAATAACGATCGTCGGAAATAGAATAATTAAATGGATCTAATTGATGCTAACTAGTGTTGATTTTAATTTGAGGTCCTTCCAATGACGCTCAAAAATATAATTTATTTCGATTAGTGAACTCTGATTCTCTGAAACATGTCTGCCTTGAAAAGTATCATGAGCTACTAATCAGATATATTGATCTAGAATCCAAGATTTGGAGTTAATATTATAAAAAAAAATAAAATTATACAGAGTTGAAATGATTTATTAAGTGCTCAATTGCCAATATAAAGTTATGCAATTATTTTTTTTATAGAACCATTAATTACAATTGACAACTAAGTAGAGATATGCTTGATCTGGTCTTCAATTGTTAACGTTTTTAAACTTCAACGATTGGAATATAAAAATAATGTCCACGTTCATAGATTTACACTAATTGTTTAAAATAATCTGATAACACATCTAGATCACGAACCGCAATACTTTGATATTAGTGCTTTGTAGATTTTTCCAATTTCTGCCCCCATCTAGTGGCACGTTATATATTGAACCCTTTTTAGTAAAATAGGTTCGTTGTATACGTAATTCTAGTACTTTTTTAAATGTCAATTTTAAAATTCATCATCATTTTTTTTGTTAAAATTCAGGCCATCATAAAATGTCATAAGTTATTCCAAAAATTTTACAGTTTCCAAATTCGAAATGATTCTGTAACTCTCACATTTTTCAAAAAATGTCTTGAATATCTTCCTCAACGTCACATGTCAAAGATCAGAAGCAGATCCACATGTAAAAACCCCTTCACTTCCAAAATATAGTATATAATATATGTTGTGTAAAAGATTAACAAGAAATTATCTTAGTTGAATTGGTAAGGATGAACATCTAAGCCACCCTATCATGCTGCACAAGTTGATTCCTCCACACGTGATTTTGTAAAACAATTTATATATTGAACCCTTTTTAGTAAAATAGGTTCGTTTTATACTTAATTCTAGTACTTTTTTAAATGTCAACTTTAAAATTCATCATCAATTTTTTGCTAAAATTTAGGCCATCATAATATGTCACAAGTTATTCCAACAATTCTTCAGCTTCCGAATTTTGAAATGATTCCGTAACTCCCTCATTTTTTAAAAAGTGTGTTGAATATCTTCTTCAACGTCACATGTCAAAGATCAGAGACGGATCTACATGTAAGAGAGAAGGGGTTCCAGCCCCACTCACTTTCAAAATATAGTATGTAATATATGTTGTGTAAAAGGCTGTGCAAGTTGATTCTCTCCACACGAGATTTTTAAAACAATTTATTATTTTCAAACGATGTCGGTTTGTATCTGAGTAATTAAATTTTAAAACATGTGACTGCTGGGTTTCGAACCTAGCTGCACAACTTTTAAAATTTTAAATTTATGATCAACCAACTAAGCATTTAAGTTAGTTGACAATTTAATGTGAACTGTATTTATATTAGTTTTTGTTAGTTTTTATACTTACTCGTATAGTTTGCTAATATATTTTTTTCAAGTAATGCATCTTATTTATTTTGCTTGCAAATAAATTTACATATACATTTTATTGAAGGGTGAAAATATATATTAATTAACATTACTTTTTTATACTATTTGATTGGCATGTGTCATTATAATATATATGTATAAAATTTTGTACTTTAATTTTGATGTGTTAATTTTAGTCCCCCTAAGTTTGATCTTGCGTCCAACCTTATCAACAATGTCATTTTTTTATTTTTTCTCTTCATTCAGAAACTGATTCGTGGCAATCAGAGAGTAAAGTGGTATACTTTTTGAAAGTTGAGATAACATCGAGATCATTTTGAAAACTAGGAGGCAGCAGATTTTTCGGACAACCTAGTACATCTCTTGATGCATAAATTTTAAAAATTCTATTTGACTATATAATCATTTTGCAAAATAATAATTCTATAGTTTTTCGTTAGAAGATTCTGGATAGTCTAGTAGAGTAAGTAAAGTTGACGTCTGCATCATTTCATTCCTTTAGAGACAAAGTAGGCAAGGAAGTTGAGTCGGAGTCTGGTTTTTCATCACGCAAGAAAATATTTTCTTATTCTATCATCAAACTCTCCGGTAAAGATTCATGATCATATCCTCCAAAGTCTAAAAATTTGTAATTTAGAGTTAATACTTTTCCATCCGCAATGAATTTAATATGTAATACAATCTTTCAATCAAATGGTACCAATGACAATGTCAGGACTAAAATTGGGATACGGCATATGTTGAGCAACAACCTAATTAAATTTTAGGTTACAATCAAATTCAGTCTAACCAATAATAGCATTATATTTATAATGTAATTTAGTACAATGAGATATTAAAACTATTATTAATTATATATGATTACACATAAACAATTGATTAACACATAAAAGTATTGGTGAAAACTACTTGGATTTAAAAAAATAACATAGTGAATGCAAGCACGGTAAGCAACTATGCTACCAACCCAACACAAGCTACTTCATAGAGTAATTACTCATAGATATTATTATCAAAAAAAAAAAAAAAAAACTCATAGATATTATTATAAAATAATTTAACAATGGAAAAGCTTAAAATGGTCATTTCCCACGGATGGCCTTGCCGCACACACTAAATAGTACTATCTAGTTTACGCCAATATAATGTTTCAACTTCATACAAGATATAACTACAACGAAGAATTACTCAAGAGCCTCTCAAAGAAAGAAAATGAAAGAAAGAGAATGGAATGAAAATAATGGAAAAAAAATCCTATTTATAGACATATAAAAAAATTCAAAAGATAATTTAGTCCAATCCATATTCAATTAAAGTAAGATAATTATGGGTGAACTTGTAAAAATACAAAAGTAATTTGAATCAGGATCGACTACGAAGAGTCAACTTAAAAGTTGAATCCTTGTCCACTTGGGACATAGCTGATCGAAGTTTGTAGTGTGTGCGAGCTTGCTGCCCGTGCATGAGCCTGTTCCAAATGGCAGATTTAGCCCATTAGTGCAAAACTCGTAAGAGATGTGCGCTACGCACGGCATGCAAGCCTTTGCCTGTGCACTGGGGCCTGCTGCGCAAGCCCTATAGGTTGTGCGCCTGCCTAACCCATTCAGGCTTACATAATCCGTAGTGGCCTACTTATGACAGCACTCTTATGCAAGGAAATTAGGCCTTGCACAATGCTGTTAGCGCATCATTTCCAAGGCGCATGCACAGGTCTGCCACAAGTGGTGTCCCACAACACTTGTATTGGCCCATTTGTGTGAATCCTCACAGTATTATTTGCTGTGGACCCCACTACGTAGTTCCTGATTCAATTTTTCCCATTCTATTATTTTCAGCATATTGGCCAAACTAGTAAAATGATCCAACCAGAAAAATGGTCCAATCATTTTTACATCTTCTAATTTAGACTCCATCAAATGGTTCTTTACTTAGATCGGTAAATCATCAAAGTGTGTAACCTTGCAGGATCCCTAATATCGAGCCGCCAAAGATTAACCTAGCCTAACTTCCATCCAAGGAATTGACTGGCTCGAAGTACTTGACATAGTGGACTCTGATGTCTATGATTGATCAAATATGGCTCTCGAGCAAAGGCATGTAACCTCTTAATATTTGAAATATCACGTGCGATGAATTGATCCTGGTTTCATAATAATATCAATACAGTCCACTGCTTCTATCAAGGTTAAGAACCATCTGGTTTCTTGGGTTAAGGTAAAATGTTAGCCAACTAATAACCTAGTATGTTATCCCAAGTTTTTACTTTTGCTACCAAAGTACACTACTCAACCATATTAATTATTGACTAGGATCCCATCCTATCAAGCACATATTATGATTAGAGGTTTTCAAGAGTGCTATTTTTAACAAATGGCCAAGGTACAACTCCCATAAATTGCTATATACGGAGTGATGGATTCTTTCTTGACTACTCAGCTTACCAACAGATAGACATCAACTATTCCCATAATCACTCAATCTTTAGGATTCTTAGGTATGACTCGAAGTATAGCAACATCTGAAAAAGATAACTAGTATCTCAGGTCCAAGGATACTCATATTGCAACTGCAACAAGAAAATAAACTAACACACGGTATATAATACCGAGAATTATCTTATAACGGTGTCCAATGTATCTCCCTAGATGCATCCATGTGTTAACTCTAGGCACCACCTTTCAGCATCGAAGATATGCTACTTGGATTCGACCCAAGGAGTATGATGATACATATTAGTCTATCCATTATTATAAATTTCCAGTCTTGATGAAACTATGACTAGGGATATTCTGACATATCATAATTACACACGGACCAGTTCTCACCTGAATAGTCCCATTATGCTCTTGCAATCCATGTTATGGTATTGTTAAGGACTTTTAAAAACATATCAATGAATATATTTTAAACCAATCATAATATAATTTCACATTCATTGATATAATAAAAGAAATACCTTTATCAATATAGATTTATTCATTAAAAATAACTAACTAAAATATATAGCCATAACTGCCTTAGGGGCATACATACTATCTAACAATCTCTCGCTTGAACTAGACCAATTTCCCATATGCTTTGATCCATAACTATTAAGGTGTTGGTCATGCTTAACTTGTGTTAAGGGCTTCGTCAAACCATCCACCAGGTTTGATCTGCGGGTATATATTTCTTTATTATATCATTATCCTTTATCATATCTTGGACTATGATATTTCTGTGTACATGTCCTTTCCTCTAATGAGATCGTAGTTCTTTTGCATGAGAAATAACGCACTATCGGTTCAAAATAGAGCAATGTTGGATCATCACTATTAGACACTATTGGATCTTCATTATTAGACACCACACCTAGATCACTAATAAATCTCTCTATGCAAACAACTTACTTTAATATACTAAGATTTTGTAGTTGAATCTTTAATTATATCCTGATTAGAACTATTACAAACAACTCCCCGTCCATTTAACATAAACACATAACCTAAATGAGATTTGTAATCATATCTATCAAATTTAAAACTCACATTAGTGAACCCCTTTACAATAAGTTAACCTTCTCCATATACAAAGCACATATCCTTAGTCATTCTCAAGTACTTAAGGATTTTCTTAACGGTCTTCTAGTGCTTTTTACTAGTGTCAAATTGAAATATGCTTGTGATGCTTAATGTGTATGGGGCATCTAATCGTGTACATACCATAACATGCATGATAGATCCTATTGCAGATGCATAAGGTATTTAACTCATGCACAATCTCTCCTCTTATGCTCATACACTTAGATTGAGAAAGGTTAATTCCATGAGAAATAGGGAGATATCCCTTTTTTGGTTGCTCAAGGCTCAACACAGTCAATACCTTGTCTATGTATGTATCTTGCGAAAGACTTAATGATATATTTGATCTATCTCTATATATCCTTATACCCGGTATAAAATTTTCTTATCTAAGGTTTTTCATGGAGAACTTTCTTGACAACCATGATTTAACTATTTGAAGAAGAGAAATGTAATTTCATATTAATTGTATGTCATTGACATAGAGTACATGGAAAACGATTGCAGTCATACTAACCTTCTTATATAAACAAGACTCATAAGCATTTAATTTGAAATCCAATTCTTTGATTGTTTCATTAAACCTTTTATTCCAATTCTCGAATGCCTCCTTAAGTCCATAAGACTTTTACAATCTACATACCTTCAAGCCATTTGATCTATCTCTATATATCCTTATACCCAGTATAAAATTTTCTTATCAATGTTTTTTCATAGAGAACTTTCTTGATAACCATGATTTAACTATTTGAAGAAGAGAAATGTAATTTCATATTAACTATATGTCATTGACATAGAGTACATGGAAAATGATTGTAGTCATACTAACCTTCTTGTATACACAAGACTCATAAGCATTTAATTTGAAATCCAATTCCTTGATTGTTTCATTAAACCTTTTATTCCAATTCACAGATGTCTCCTTAAGTCCATAAGACATTTACAATCTACATACCTTCATGCCATTTCAAGATGTAAAACCCTCAAGTGTTATCTGTTCGCCACTTTTCCACTGATAAGTTTAATATCTTTATGGTTCCAAAAAGATGTTTGTGAGACTTGGCTATACTCGTTTAGTAAGACTTATCCTCAATAATAATGCCAAAAACTTGTTCACGAAAAATGTAGGTGTTGTCAATACCCCTTATCACATAGAAAAATGATGATAACTACAAGTATACAGTTGCGATGTAGTTTTAAAAGATATCGATCC
>CATIWQ010769759.1:0-17992 GCA_949673415.1 Euphorbia schlechtendalii | reverse complement strand
TATCTTAACAAATGATAAATAAAGGAGATAAAATCTCAGCAATATCCAAAACTATTTCAGCATATCTTTTCAAACAAAAGATAATATCAACAAAAGAGAACAATTCAAATAACAAGTATTTGAATAAATCAATTATCCAATTAAATATTCACAAGATAAATACTGCATATTAGTTAAATAATATCACAACAAAATCTATCAATAAATTTGTTTTTCTTCATCATCAACATATGAGTCAACACTTTCTTTGCCGATTATTGAGAAGCTGTCAGAACCTTACCCGTGGACTAACTGAATCTACCGTGAAACGTAGATTTGGGAACCACGTAGAAAATCGTTGTGTGTTCTTTTATTATATGCGATTGAATGCTTTTATATTTATTTAAAATCTCTTAAAATCGCAAGACAAGTGTTCAACACCTATGCAATGTGAATGATAAGTTTTTAAAGAATGGATTGTTAAAACTTTTTAATCAGTTAACGGTGCCTATGTGAATGATAAGTTTTTAAAGACAAACTTGTTAAACCTTTTTAAACAGTTAATATTGCTTATAACCTTATAACTTATAAGTGTTGTTTTAGAAACTTTAGCAAACATTCATGCTTTATAACAATAATGCAAACATTTGGCCCATGCTACATTGTCCATTTCACGTGCCATAATAGTGTCTGGTTTTTATTGCTTTCCATTATTTTAGATAAATTTTTTTTATCAGAAAACACAAAATGCTATTAGAAATAACAAATAACGGCCGCAACGTATCAATAACTACTCCAGACGAATTCTTAGAATATATATTTTTTTATCAATTAATCAAATTTGGGATTTCCTACCGAGCAATTAATGAAATAAAAAAATTAAGTGTTACTACACGCTATAAGGCCCTCATATGAAGAAAGGCCCAATAGCCTGGCGATGAAGGCTCAAAAGGTGCTGTAAGACAAGACTGGGAGTAACTTCCATATCAGTACGCTTAAGCTATAAGAAATCTTTTTTTATGAAAAAGCTATAGGAAATCTAAATATTTTAAACAAATACATTTTGATATCAAAATTAAAATTATTATAATAATACAGCAGCTTTTTATAATTTTAATATAATATTTTCTTGTAATTACTTTTTTAATTGAAAAATATAATTTATTATATAAAATCACAAATAATAATAGCTCTAATTAAAGGTGGACGAACATGAAGTAAGTCTCACTACATGGTAAAGAATATGTTGCTCTTGCTAACAATTCTACGACATGATTTGCAGACCAATTGACATAGACAATGATAAAATCATCAAGAAGGAGATGTGCAACATCAGATTCATAATCGAAGAAGTCGATCTCGTTGTAGAATGTTGGAAAAAAATGACAAGAATAAAATAATAAATAAATCTTTGATCTCAAATTTTCTCTCTCGGATTTGGAGGAGTTCGCGTTGTTGGAAATGTCCATCTCGTAGAGTTTTTCAAGTCTCCACCTTCAACAAAACACAATAATATTAATTAATATGATATGTGTAAAACATCATAGTATAAATAAAAAAGCAAATTGAGGAACTTGTGGAGCTGTCTGTCCTTGAAAGATACTTGATAAATCCTTTCAAGATTGAACCACTACTTCAGCTTAGAAATTGGAGATGGTTACATGATCAAAAAGACAATATACATATCCAGAACAACAAATTAGATAAATGAGAATAAAAATATTTTTCTCTTAATTCTTAACCAACTCAAAATAAAATCAATATATAAACATATATGAAATAAGTTACTGGAAAAAAAAGCTCTAAAATGTTGTTACCAAGAGGAAGTAAAAGGCACATTTTAAAGAGCTATTAATGAGCCTTTTAGAATAATAAAATTCATTAAAAAGATAAAAATGCTTTAAGAAGAATGAATGACCAAAGAAACAGTTTGTAGATGATTTATAATAAAATTTAATTAAAATTTAAAATCATACAACCATTATTAATACATGACAATTGATTTTAATTATAAACAAAACTATGTATTAAATATATAATATAATATTTTATAGCAATATTATTAGCTAGTAAAATAATTCTCTGAATGCTAGTAATAAAAAATGTTCTTTTGAAATAATACTGAGTATTTTTCCAACATAGAATCTAAAGAAACAGTAAATTCATAAAAAAGAAGACATTACAAAACCTTAAAAAGATAAAGAAGAAGAAGAAAGAAATCCTTCTAAACGAGAGGTTAGAAAGGACTGAGTAGAAAAAAAAAAAGATTGATTTCTAAAACTTTTTGAAATATATATAAGAAAAAAATAGATTGATTTCCAAAACTTTTCCTCTCCGAGAGATATGGTATACAAAAAATATTATATGACATAACTTTCAAGTAGAAAGAGGGATAAAATTATATTCAAATTCAAGAAGCTTGTACGTATACAAAGCGGAAAATGGTTTCTTAAATTTTAATTTTTGTAAATTTCATTCAATCTTAACAATTCATAATTGAGATTTAATTTCAACGTGGATCCCATAAACAACTAAAATTCATTATCAACCATTGAATTAGATGAATGGTTAAGATTAACTGAAATCGGTATTTTAAAAAGTGCTAGATTCTAGTTGGGCGATCGGAGCCTCCAGAGACCTAGGAGGGGATTAATCGGGGTCGAGACGGAACTTAGACGCTAATCGACAAGTTTAAGCTTTAGTCGTAATCGGACGACAACCCTTAAAATAACGCATAGGTGGAGATTTTTAAAACAATGATTGAAATTTGTACATATACCTCCTATCAAATTTTGAAAATCTTTTTAATTCCCGTGGAGCAACATAATTGGGGTAATACTAAGGGCAACTCCAATCATTTTCCCCATTCCCCAAACCTCATTTTGCAGGATCTACAGTATTTTTGCTCCAACAATCTTCCTCATTTTCAATTCCCCATTTCAGAATCTAATAAAGTAATAATATTTTATTATTATTATATTAATTTATTTACATCAAATCTATTCCCAATAATAAAAAAAATATTAAACACATTAAATTAAATCAAAACTAAAATAAAATATTAATATGATAACTATTCCCCAAAATGAGATGGGGAACCTCATTTTGGAGATAAGATCACCATTTCCCGTTCTGGGGAAATCCCCAAAATGGGGAAATATTGGAAGAGCCCTGATGGGTCGAGAAATGGCGAACAACACAATCAACCCCTCCACCTCTCTACTCGCACAGTGGATGGGAGGTTCCTTACGAGTCATTCTTGAAATGTGAGATTGTTCAATGAGGGGGACTCTATTTCCCATGGACCAATTATTCCAAACTCAGGGGATCTTTTCTTCGGAGCAAAAGCGGATTTCCTATCTTCCAACATCTATATTCTTCAACCAGAGGCTCCAGCGATGAAAGATGTTTTGTCTTGGATGAAGAATTTGGGTAATACCCAAATCGTTATTGAGACAGATAATAGAATTTTAATTGAATTTTTGACAAGTTTTGATTTTGGTTATTCATGCATTGCTTCCAAACATTTAACTAGGTTCTTCGTCTCATGTCTTTTCCGTGATCTTAACATAGCTATCCATACTCTAGCAAGAGCTGTCTTGTCTTTCTAGACGAGGTAGCTCAGACTTGGATCACTTCCCCCCTTAATTGTGTTGTCTATCTACCTTGATCTTAATACCATCCTATTGCTTGGGAAAAATTTTAGAAAAATCACAATTACTTTGCAATTTTTTCAAATTTAAAAACAAAAATCCGTATGATCATTTTGGGTTCTGTATTCACAAATCATCAGCCCACTGATAAATTTTCATTAATTCCTAATTTTTCAACATAGCTAATTAAAAATTAAGATTATTCCACAATTAATTATGACAATATAATATTCCATTATTCCCATCCCAAATTTAATACCGAGTCATAAACATATAAAACAATATATAACTAATAAAATAAAGTTAAAATTTAACAGAGAGATGGTTTTGGAGCTGGAAAAGCAAAGCTTGGTTCTCTTGGTGAAGAAGAAGAGCTTTCTTCCTTAGCTTCTCATTCTCTTCAATAATGCTTTTGTTTTCAATATAAAGCTTCATGTTCTTTATCTCCATCTCCTTTTGCATATTTACCATTTCCACCTTCCTTCTCTTCTTTGCTTCTCTTGACAATTTTCTTTTCCTGCACATCATTTTGCAATTTACATATCACAAGGGCTCAAACAAAACAAGACCAAACTAGCCTAAAACATCTTAGTAAAATGAATAGTAAATCTATAAAAAAATTAAAATTTAACCTGCTAAACCGACAATATTGAACATGAAAGCCTTTCGAAGGTTTTGTATTGAAAGTAGCGTCCCTGTATATAAAAGAAGTGAATGGGGTCAATTTTGAAGATGAGTTTACGATACACATTGCTTGATCTTAGAATAGAAGAATTTGATATGGGCAGGAAAATGTGAAGAGCCAATGAAGGGTTAAATAGAGCATTGTAAGAGAGCATGTAATAGGGTAGAGAGAGAAAGTGAAGAGATAGAAAGAAGGGTAATGATGGCAAAAGAGGAATCATAATTACTCCAAGAAATTGATCAAAGAAGAAGATGAAGAAGAAGAAAAAAGGGAAATGTGTTGTTAGTTTTTCTTTGGGGTTTTTGATTACTGTGTCACAAAGTCTAAAAGGCTATTATTAAGCTGCTAGTTGAAGGGTTTTTTTTTTGGCACACAGAATAGGACCTTACACGTTACATGTGAACACCTTAAGCTACAACTCTTTTGTAGACTGGTTCGTCGGGTGGGTCGGGTTTGGATCGGGTTTGACCCCTTTTTTTAATAAAATTATTAACCCAAGCCCATACTTTAGAATTTCGGGCTCGGACCGGGTTTACAAGGCAATTCCCAAGCCCGGCCTGGACCCACCAATATTATTTTTGTTATAAATTTCTTTATTAAATTAAATAGAAAAAATATAAAATAAATCAAAATATATTTAAATTTTAAACATAATTGCATTTTTTACTTAAAATCTTTAATATTTAGTAAAATTTATTACAATCAAGTATATAAATTTAACAGTGTAAAATATAAAATTTTAAAATAGTTATAAATTTAATGTATAAATATATAGCAAACCAAGCTGAACTAAAATATTTTGGTAACCAAAATGATTTGGTAACCTTATTAGTCAATGAATTTGTAGAACTCTATGAGTCATAAGAAAAGGACACGATAACTACTTTTTTCTATATAACAAGATTCTTATTTACTCGTTGGTTTTTTGGTGGACATTTCCCATTAACTAATCTATATGAATCATTAATCTTTCTTTCATGGGCATTTTTTGTGTTATGTATTTATTTATAGTATCTGTAGCATGGAATATATGAAATAGATTTATAGAACTATGATTCATCTAAATATTCAGATCCCGTGATCGGACTGGGGGCGACGGAGGAATCATATCATTCGAGCCATTTTTTTTCATGCTGATGTATCTACATAAATTAGATGAAACAAGAGTTAGCTCAATTGATAAAACTATATCAAATATGTATGTCTATTAAGAAATATCTCAATTCGAAAACTTCAAACTTCACGAAAAGTTTTTAGAAACTACGGGACAGAAATCAACACAAAAACTAGTCTCATTATACGAGAGAAGTCAAAGTTGCATAGTCATTATCCCACACACGTGCTGTAGTTATTGAATTTGGGTGATAGAAAAAGACTTCAAACTAAGGCAAGGAATTCACTGGAGGGTTCACATACGAAATAAGAAATTGCTCCATTAAAAAGCAGTTGATCAGCTTTCAGGAGACAATAAGACACTCAAAATCCAATCTAATCATTAATTAGTGCCATTTCCTTGAATTTAATTAATGTAATAAAGATAAGATTAAGCTTTTTGTCTTGCTTAGTATAGAATTAAGCCTCTCTCCTGTTCATTCTATGTTATTTTCATTTTTTATTAGTGGTATTTGTTAAAATTTGCTGTTTGTGAATCTGATAAATTTTTGTTAATACTATCATATCCTTTGACTTTGTAAGAATTAAACACAATTTACTTGTTAATAGATACTTAAATCTATCATTTGATATATAAAAATTAAAAATAACAAACATCAATTGAAATTGTTCTGAACATCCATGCTGAATATTCAAATAAAACATAATTTATTGATGCTTTACTCATTAATACTCCGGAGTACTATCAACTACCCACTTATAATAGTAATTTTCACTACTGATTAATTAGTATTTAGAATATAACTTGTAATTAGAATTAACACAAATTTTTTTAAAATATCCTTAAATGTATAATTTTATATGTTTATGAGTTTTAAGTTGCTTAGTTTAAACTAATAAAGGCATGGGTCAGATAATTTAAAAAAAAAATTAAGAAGTTGTTGATAACACGTAGTCTGATTGTGGGCTAATGATTACAAAATTAACTAAATTGTTGAAGCTCACCATAGTTGACAAGAACAGGTAGCTACCTCGAAGAAAAAGTAAGCAGATAGTAGGTTTTATTTCATATTATTACCATTATTAGATTTTTAGAGGACCAAATTAGTACCTTAATCTACTAAAAACTATAATTAAGTAAATCCTTCTTTTGGTAACAGGGCCATATGCAAGTTATCTTGTAAATTCGTGATGCCTAATTATCTCGTAATTAAGATTTTATATAGCCTTGTATACTTCCTTAATCTTGAATGATTAGTACTCACTCCATGTACTTGGTCTTAATCTTGTTTCACAAAAAAAAAAAAAAAAAAAAATCCATTTCCAAATAAATTGATTTGTACTGTATTTGATTGTATAATTGTTATATTATTCCAGACTTTAATATGTTTAAGATTTATGTAAACCTTCAATTAATTAATCAATTTCGGTAACCGCTCATCTTTGATTTATCGGTCACACCTCATCTCAAAAATGGAATAAAAGGGTAGAGATTATGGATTTGAATGTTACATTTCTGAAAAAAAAAATTAAAAATTTCGTATTCCAAAAAAAAAGAAAAAGAAAACAACTTCAACATTTCTTTTATTAACCCATCATTGAGCGGTTGAAGCAAGAAATTCTGAAGTTCAAAGTTTTTATCATTTTGGAAATTCCGTAACTGCAACTATTACTTCCAAGTTCTGTCCTATAAAGGAGAGGGTAAATTACCGACAAAATTAATATATGTACCGGTGGCTAATTGTATGGGTAAATATATGGTACTACAAATTAAATGATAATTTTTTTTACTTAATGATAAATGATAAATTTTTTTAACTTAATAATGAATTGTATCCATTGACGTTAAATAGAAATGGATGCAGCTCTAAACAAGGTAGACTAATCTATGTCCCCCTACCAATTGTGCGCAACATGATTCGCAGATCTATGAACATACATAAATTAAATAGAATGAAAATGTCCGAGGAGAGATCTACAATCCAAAAAGATGAGACCAATCGGGGAAAGATATTGTAGATCATTATTCGGCGCATTAACAACATTGAAGACATCAGATTCAATGATAAGCTTAAGGTCTTGTTTGGTTTTGTTTTGTCATAGTGTGGTATAATTTTAAATTAAATTCATATAGTTTTCCATGTTATGATTTTGTCATGGTTAAAAGAACCATGAAAATAGATACACGGATATGGCGGTTCTTCATTAAATCAAACTAAAAAATCACATCATGCTATATCATCTATATAAACACAAATTTGTAAAAGAAGAACCATACCATAATGTAATTTTGTGAACCACAAAGAGCCCATCATCCAAACAAAATCTAAATTTTTTTTGTGAAAATATGGTAGCAACGAAATGTCTGTTACTATTGCCCGGCAAATTCGCAAGATTAGAAGACAACAAAGATATTAAGATTATCAACTAAAACAATTGTGTTAAATCATGTATAAGAGTTTTACTTTTAAAGACACTACTTACTAGTAGTCATCAATAAAGGTTTTACCAAAAAAAGTTCAGTTTTTGTGTAATATTTTCTCTAATAACTACTATTTTTTATAAGTTTTTACAATGTTCAGTTTTCTAAAAAACTCTATCCTTCAATTTTGTATTACTAAAATTCATCAATTTGATTATGAAAGTATTTTTTTATCAATTTGATTATCAAAGTAGGCGACGTTTAAATTCTTGGTTTCTGATGTGTTTAATTTTTTAGACATATTACTTTCTTGTTACTAAATTTCTATTGATCTCACCTTGAGATCAATGATTTTATTTATTAGAATATCATACCTTGGTGATGGTTTTTAAAGATGGTAGAAACCTTTTTCGCTTACATTTTCTCTCACCCGATTATTTAAAAAGAAAAGTATTTTTTATCAATTGAGTGACTATGTCCACAAAACCTATCTCACAATTATTATTTCAAGATAATAAGTTAAAATTTGAGAAAACAATCTCTATTATAAATATAATTGAAAGCATTATATTGAAAGCATTATATTAATATTATTTAGTTGGATGTACATAGACCCAATCCATACTAAAAAATTTCAAGTGTTATGTAATTTTGGAAAACATAGGTGGAGTGAATGAATGAAGGTGAAAAGAGGGAATAGTCAAAGAGGTTAGGTTCATCTTTTTGTCTCTTTTTCTTTCATGTAATTGAGTATTCCATTCTTCAGAAAATGAAACCTCATTTCGGCCTTATCTTCTTCTTCCCTATCATCTCTCTTCTTTACTAATTTTATGGGTGCAATTTCATCATTAAATTTCTTTATTTATTTTGGAAAAAAATCCTACATCCTCAATCACCTGTTTACATCTCATTCAAAAATTACCAAGTCAATTTTTATTATATTTTAATAGATATGAATTTCTCTCTCCTATTTTTTGATTTTTTATCCCATAAAAATTGACACTTGACAATTTTTGAATAGGGAACAGGGATACGGATAGGTAATTGGTACGGAGGAATTTTTTCCTATAGTGGTTTTTGTTAGGGGAGAGCATTGGTCGGTTCGGTCCAAGAACCGAACCGAACCAAATAAACCAAGAACCGAATAATTAAAATTTTAGGAACCAAATACCGAACCGAACCTAAATATTGTGGTTCGGTCCGGTTCGGTTTTGTAAAAAATCAAATTATAAGAAAAAATAATCCATTCCAAAAAAAAATTCTAAAACATGAACTAATTAAACTAGTAATATAAATTCAATCAATAAACAATCTATATTTCTATAGACTGAAACTAATGGTTAAATGCAACAAATCAAACCACATTCAAGAATCAGTACCCACTACCAAGTTTGATTTCTAGATATCATCTAATGCTAATTTCAAAATATAATATAAGAATCAAATGCAACCATCAAATGAAACTTAAGAACATCATCCCATAAATTAATAAATCACATAAACTAAAAGTATTGGTATAAAGACAAATTGACAAATCATTATATCTGAACTAAAATACATTAATTTATATATGATTTTAATTCGGTTCGGTTCTCGGTTTATTCGGTTTTTTTTCCAAAAACCGAGAACCGAACCGAAAATCAAATTATTCACATATATGAACCAAGAACAGAACTAAATTAATTCGGTTCGGTTCGGTTCGGTTCGGTCCGATCCGGTTCACCGGTTCGGTTCGATTTTTTTGGTGTTTTGCTCTCCCTAGTTATTGTCCAACTATCCTCTGAGCCACTTCACATGGCCCCTTAATTGCCAGTTGGAATTATTAGGCTATATGATATTTTTTTAACACTTATATGATGCTAAATTTGAATTTAAATACTATCAACATCTTCTTCGTCTACTACAAATTTATCAATTGATGATTCCTATATCTGAATAAGGGTTTTAAATTGGTATCTCATGATAACAGTCTTTGAAATTAAAAATGGCTCTACTTAGTTATTTGATGAGGAGTTGGACCACTAACTTCTTCACTCATCAATTTCTCTAGGTATTTGTTCTACTTAGTCAAAATTGAAATCGAAATCTCTTTTTATTTTTCAAATTCTTTCTATTTGCTTTCATAAGGGGTATTCATGCTACTTTACTATTATTATTTTCCTTGAAACATTCATTTGGGTACCGGAAATTTAAGTCATTGTGTCCGTATTAATTTGATTTGTGTTTTTCTTTCTGAGATTCTGAATATTTTAATGACAATATTTACGTTTGAAAGACTCCAACCTTGAGCATCCTAGGTTCTTGTTTGGTTTGTCAACTGTTACATAGAAGGGGAAACAAAGGCCACACCTTTCTAAAAGTATACATTAATGGTACTGAAAATCTACAATAAATGTGTAGAATATATTTTCAAAATGATGCTAATGGAAATGTGAAACTGATACTAGAATTCTTGTTACAAATGCCACGATTTGGTACATATGACAGCTTTTATGAAATTGTTTCACTTGCTTACAATGTTTCACTCACATTAAACACTTTGAGATACTCTGTTTTTCTATTTCAAGTAATGAAATACCTCAAAACTTAATTCGTCTTTAGTTGCACCAATAGAACCCAATACCAAACTCCCAACTTTTGTTGCTAATTACTAACCAAAAGCGGTTACATAGACAAAAGTAACAAGCAGCAAAGAGGGATGCCAAAATACACACACATTGAACTTTTCACTTGGTATATTTAACTATGCTACTTTTTACATAACCTACGTGTCTTCTTCATCCATTTCATTCATTTGGTTCATCACTTCCCTCAGTTTCGGAATCTGAAACTGATCTATCTTTAGGATCTTCTCGATTTTCAGGATTTTCAGAACAACCTTCAATATCCGAAATGGAAACATGATCATGTTTATCCCACTCTCTAGTACAATCATCATCCAATGCACTGAATTGGTCCTTCAAGTCAGGCGCAACTATTCCAATCATCTCACTCAGCCCTTGAGTAGCTGCAGCTACAGAAGTTGGTGTGCTTTGACTCTCTGCCACCTGTCCACTCGAATCTTGAACTATAGCATTGACCTTCTCTTCATTTCCTCTACTTGTAGGAGATTCATCCTCAGCAACCTTGGAAGTTAAAAGTTTGGGGGTTCTAATAGTGCCTCCCGGTTCTGTCTCTTCTTCGAGGGGTTTATTCGATTGGGAGAGACACTTGCCATCTTTTTCACTAGCATCAAATTGCACAGTATCTCCAATGTTATCGAATCCAGGGGTTTGGGTTTGGGTTTCGGTTTCAGGTACTTGCTCTGTTCCTGTGCCAATGCCATCAATGTCAGAACCAAATCTACCATTAACATGATGGACTGAGCTCGTGAATTCTTCATCCTCTTGGGTATTTTCTTCTGCTCGGCTTCTTATATCACAATTGTGCTTCTCGGTGGCACTCACTTCGTTGCCTGAAGCAACTGACTGGTTCCCATTACACCTCTGAGAATTTGGATGTGTAGGATTTAGCAGAGCATAGCCAGCCGTATTCTGGACAGGCTCATTCATGTCAAGTTCTAGGGAGGCGTTCTCCTCATCCTCCAATGTCTTTTGCATTCCTTTCAGTTGTTCTTGCTGCTTTGAGAGAAGAGCTGATATTTCCTCTGTGGTTGAATAAAATGCCCTTAGTTGTGTTTCCCTGCATTGCTTTTGCAATTGCATGTTACCATCATATGTAACCAAACTGATTTTAGATTCTTAACTGTAGAGAATATTCAAATGCAGAAAAATACAAATCAGACAGCAGAATTACTAAACCGAGCAGAACTATTTTTAAAGTGTCCGATCAATCAGTAAGAAATTTGCTCAGGCACCCATTAAGTGGCTCCTTACCCAATTTTGGTTTACGTTGAACTCAAGATTGCTCGTTTATATAAATCAAAATATATAAAGGAAGTTGTTAGTAAAAGTTCTAATACTTTTGATGACTAATCGACTAGTAATAGCCTATAGGACCTTTCTGAAGAGTGCAATGACACAGTAGATGGACAAATTGCTAAGAATTCGAAAACATTTTTCCTTCATCTTTTTCTACAATCCAGTTAAATAAAGCTTTCTAATTGAACAATTTAAACCATGAACTTAAGTTAGGTATATAGGAAAACAGGCTGTTCCACTCAATTCCAATAAACTGATTCAAATTCACATGGAAAGGCATTGATGCTAAGTGCTATCTTTTGTTCAGCTAATTCACAAAATTTAAGTTGATCGCTAGCCCTTACATTTATCCAGTGAAAGTAAGTTGTGAATCAAAGACATGAAAATAAATGGTAAAAGGTTTCATAAAGTAGCACCAGAAATAGAAAGCAACTACACAAGAAAAGCCTCTGGCTACCAGTGGTTTAGTAAACAGTAATCTTATCCGTCATTACAAGAGATCATGCATGAAAATGAGAATAATTGGCTCATGATCCGTATCATACATAACTTAACAGTGAATATCAAAGGAAATAAACGAATTACACAGAGGTTCTGCAACTTTACCTGAGCATAATTCTCTCCCTAGCACCTTTTAACCTCCATCTCTCAAAATCAAGATCCCGCATTGCAGCATTAATTTCAAGTTCAAGAGCAGAGACTTTAGCCCATGCTTCTTCTCGCGCTACCTGCTACCAACAGCAAAGAAAACCTCAGCTTAAAATAAATCTAAATATAACAAGGTTGAAAGTGGCAGCAACATTAGATCTTTCAAACAAGCACAAAAAATTGCCTCATTAACTTTAAAAATCATTCTCTCTATTTTTCCAGTACCCCCTCCAGCAGAATGCTCAAATTCCAAAACAAATAAGCCACCAATGCCACCTCCGAAATTGACAATACAAAAAAGAGAACATGGAGCAAACAAAAATTGTCACCCTCGTAAATGGGCTCTCACAAAAATTATTTGATGACAGTGGACAAGTATTATATAATGGCGATGCATAACAAATATAATGAATGCTCAGAATAACATACAAAAAGCCTTCCCCAATTAAAAACCGGAAATCAGCTTGTATTCGCTAAATGGCAGGATTATCTAAAATGTTGGCAGTCAAGTCAGTCATCTTTCATAACTGAAATAATTTACATATATACCTTTTCACACTCAAGCTCCTTCCACAGTTGTTTCATTTCTAGCTCAAGTTCTTCAATTCTCTGATCATATAATGCATAGCAGCAATACAAACATCAAGTCAGGTTTCTAATCACAAGATGTACAAAACCAAGATTCAAAAAAGCATTAAGAGTATCATTACTTTTCTTCCAGTTGTACATGCCACTTGCTCTTCAGAAACTTGAGCTTCAAGCTGGCGAACTTTATTCTCGGAGATAACCAAGTTTTGCCTTGTTTCTTCCTGTGAGATAAAGGCATTACAAAGGTTAACCCATACAGTTTACGCATGGAAACCAGCAAACCAATATTAACCATACCAGTTTAGGTCTCAAACTTTCCACCTGTGAACACCACATTTTCTCCCTTTCCTGAATGCAAATACAAAGAATATTACATAGCTATCCTTTCAATATAACACAGATTACAGATATTGATCCCCTTTTTCTGAAATAATTAAAATCTTTTCTAACCTGAAGCTTATTAATTTCCTCAAGCTGTTCTTTCTCATGTAGAAATGCAGCATCAGACAGTTGTCTAATTTCTTCTTGAGATTCAGACAGGATTTTGAGTACTGCTGCTTCCAATTTGGCAGCTGCCATTTTTCGCTCTTCTCTTCTCTGGTCTCTCTCTTCGTCTAATTGGGCCTCAAGTTCAGATATAGATGCCTTCTGACTAAAAAAAATCCAGACCATTACAAAACTTCAACTCTTCTTTGAGACTTCGACCATACTGTTTAACCCCAAAAAATTACTGTTTTTTACCACTCCAAAGAGTCAGGTCCATACATACACTTTCCTAGAATGGGTTGATGAAATATAATGATTACTTCAATTGTTATTAATATATACCCTTCCACAGTAGTCTGTTCCCTAATCTTGGCCCAACCATGTGTTAGAAAGAAAGACTTGTCTATTTAAAGACTTCTACTTCTTTTTACACCATTAATTATCCGTTTCATTTTATTTTTGCACAGACGAGAATATTTTCACAAGAACCTTGCATTCTAAATCATTATTCCTTACCTCTTCACAATTTCATTTGCTTCCATGCATGACTGCCTTGAAGCACTAAGTATTTCATCTAATTCTTCCATGGCATGTTTTTGTTCAGATGAGACTCTAAGAACTTTCATCAGCTCTTTCACTTTAGCATCCAATGTTTCTTGCAACTCCTTCAGTTGGTTAACATATGATTTTTCAAAAGATTCTTTCATCTCCCTCATCTCCTGTATAAACAAACAACAACTGACCTTGATTACGACTTGGTTACAGAAGATGCAAACAGGATCAAGTGACAAACATAATACATAAGCAATAGCATGCACAATGTATTTGTTTTTATCTTGTTGTCGTTGGCATTAAACAGGCTTTGCTTAGATTTTTGTTGGGTAGACTGTAGAGGTTAAGTAAAGGATGGCAAAATTGATCCGCTTCCAAGGCATAAATTACAATTCCATCAGATCTAATCACCATTATTATTTTGAGTAAGTTGAACAAATTTCAGAAGGCTGAGCTTTCAAAGGAATATACACTTCTTTGTTGCTCATCAGCTGCTCGAATCTCATTGCGCAATGCATCAATTGTAGTGACTCGACTTTCCAGTTGCTCCCTTAGCTCCTACACATATATTATGAAGCCGACACAACAGCATGAACTTCAAAGTTGGAATTCATTACAGGGAAATCATTAATCAACAAAAATACATGACTTCAAATTAATAAACCTTGTTTGATCGTTGAAGACTTCGAAAATCATCAAGAGCTATAGGACCCTCAGGAGCACCGATCCCTATCCCCTTTAGTCTCTTGCTTTCTGAGATAATCTCCTCTGCACATAAAAGATATATGCAGAACATAATGATCTGTTAAACAAACTATTACAAAAAATAAACAGCATAAGATGGTGTCAATAGGCCTGATCCAATGTGGTCTAGATTATATTTTGGTATCGTAGTCTTCGTAGATGACTAGAAACAAGAATATGCCCTAATAAATGCAACTTTTCATAAATTCAAAATGAAAAGACACCAAAGATCTCAGCACCCGTGTTTAAATTCAACTTTTAACCTGAAGCCTTGAAATAGCGGTCCTATCATCTACCCCGCTCCATGAGCCCTTACTAGTAGAGGCTCCCACTGGGAAAGGCACAAATTGATGAGTGATAAGGCGTTAAGAATCTCTCATCTCCACGCATACTTCAAAAACATTTCTTTCAGACAAAAAACACTCAATACTATATTAATTTCAATTTGGCTAAAACATAAGCACGTAAAAATTATAATGCATGTCTACATGGCTAAACTGAAGATCATAACATTCAAACTATTTGCAAGGGAGTTGGGTCCACGAATCATGTTGAAGCACAGGTTTCTATCTCAATGCAGGATTATAGTGCATCCAATTATCATTCCATTGTTGAATCATGTTGCCATCTAGACTTCCATCACTCGAATTGGAAACCTTCAAGGTTGTTAAAAGATTGAAAGTACGGACCTCCAGCTTTCTTGAACTAATAATGATCAAGAAGGGTAAATACCTCATTAAAAATCTAGGGAAACACCTTCATCCTATTCAAATGGGCTGTAATATATCCCTGATTCACGTGGTGGGATTCCCAACTTTCAAATCATACTTGGAACTGTAGGTAGCCAATTGGAAGACTAGAGAGTGCCTTAGCTTTTTTAGGGTGGCTGGTCATCATAAAGTGAGGGCAGATTCTCCTGGAAATATTCCAGGTTCAAAAATATTTTGTTGCCTGGAGTCACTGGTTCATATACAGAACATAAGTAAATCAACCTAACTTCTTGAAATATTGGCTCGTTCTATCCACTAGAAATTCATTCCAGGGCTCGGGACAAGGCGCCACTACTCCCATGGAAGGAAAACAAAGCTAGTCTGCTTGCTTACAAACGTTGAAAAAATCAAACCACAAATAGATCATTAGTCAGAATATGCAGGGTACAAAATAGTGGATATGGATCTGCCTGGTTTTCTTTTTGTGGCCACAACCTCCATCAAGGAATTAGACCTACGAACTTCTCGATATACATACACAAATGCAAGTTCTGCAGAATGTAAGAGACAAATTATAAATACAATCGTCTAAGGATTACTTACCATCTATTTAAGTGTCCATGAATGCCAGATATAGTGACAACTAAAATCTAAGAAAAAAAACCATCACTGTAAGCCAAATCCTGTTGGCGGTAACAACATGTATTATCAAAGCAACAGATGAAACAGAGGAAAACTCCATTCAGTCAAAACTTCAAATGCTAAGCAAGCAAAGTATGGATCGCGCTAAAGCAGAAAGAAAATGTGGAAAAAAGGAAAAACATATGTTCCCTTTTCAACTTTTTGAGACTTTCCGAGATTCATCATATACTCTTTAAGATTATAAAGAGACTACAAATTAGTATAGATTCCAAAACCGTTGTTGAATTTTATAACTACACGATGTAATAAGAACCATTTAGTGGGCACAAAATGAAAGAAGGAAGAAATATCTACGGATCCTCGACTTAGGCATTACCATGTTGAGGAGAAGCAACAAATGATATAATATCTCCATGATGCACCTCTGATTCAGGAC
The DNA here is from genome assembly GCA_949673415.1 of Euphorbia schlechtendalii. Lineage (NCBI taxonomy): Eukaryota > Viridiplantae > Streptophyta > Magnoliopsida > Malpighiales > Euphorbiaceae > Euphorbia > Euphorbia schlechtendalii. Next base: position 1,414 of record CATIWQ010769759.1, on the reverse strand, counting down.
TACTCTTATTCAGTTTTGTCCAATTGAGATATGTCCCGTTCGTGCTAAAACAATCTCAAAAATATTTCAGACCAAGAAATAACTAAGTATGATAAAAGTACGACAGTATACGTAAAGTGATACAAAACCTAGTATCTTTCAAGAAGACAGAATGATCAGAAGTAGATGGATGACCCACATCTTTATTAGTAAGATTTCTCCTGTATATTTTGCAGTGTTTTCCACTGACAGAAGTTGATTCAATTCGAAAACGTGTATCCTCTACCAATCGTCCAATGAGATGCTCATCCCCAGTCAAAAGCATATTCATACCCTGTTAAGATTTTAAATCAATATGAACTCAACTACCTCAATGTAATTTAGAAACCGAAGCACAAATATAGAACAGAGATGCATGCATGGAATCGACTCGATGAACAGATTATAGATTACACTTTCTATTACAAAAAACATGGATAACATTATTAAGAAAATAAATCTTCTTGTCGCTTTGGATGTTCTATCAATTTTTTGGTCATCTTATTACATTAACTCGTGAGAGTTCACATATATGGAAAGTAAAGCCTATAAAATTAACAAGTAATTTCTGATTTCATAGTAAGCTATAGAGTATTGACACAGATTACGAAAAAAAACAGAATATTCCAAAACCAGAAAATAAAAAGGGAAATTGTAAAAAATGTAGGGCTGTGAAACTTATTTACAAAAATACGTTCAAACTTATCCTTTGCATTCTATAACCAATTTTAAGTTTCAGTTTTCACTCTATACGTTCTATATATACACTGTTTTATCAAACTTCAGTTACTTCCTCTTTTTGCATTACGCATTTCTCTTCATCAAAATCTCTCTTCCTTGTTTCGATTATCCTCGATTTTCTCTAGATCTAAGTTTCTTCAAGTTTCTGCTCTCTGCAATTCTTAAATTCTCTGCACAATTTCAATTTTCTAGCTTTCAACCAGTTTTTTTTTCAATTGAGAATGAAGATCTATGGAGTTGAAATCCTGTTTTTGCTAATACATTTCGTTTTATCTCCTTTTCGTTTTGTCTCTTTGTGTTTGTTTTTGTTGTTAATTTGCAGAAGGATTATGCAATTTTTATGTTGTAATTGATGTGAAGATTTCATTAAGCTGTATAGGATTTCATTAGGCTGTATGCAATTGTAAATTTATATACTAATCTGATTTGTATCACACTCATTGATCTTGGGAAGCCTGCTCTTCAAAGTATTTATGAACTTGAATCAGCTGATTAGGTGTAATTAATTATCTTACATGTTTAGATAACTTTCTAATGCATTTTCATCACTTTTCAAGATTAATTTAACACAACTTGTTCTTCATACCAGTTACCTACTAGATTCTAACAAGATGTAGAAAATTACAAGCTAAATATCAGTTACGTACCAGATTTT
>CATIWQ010769758.1:0-11217 GCA_949673415.1 Euphorbia schlechtendalii | reverse complement strand
TCTTATTTTCTTGATTGATTCATGCAGTAACATGTTTAAATTTTGATATTGGGGAAAACTTTTATTTTATTTCTTCATTGTTTAGGTTTAATTTACAACATTAATTTTGTTCAGTTAAGTTTTGTTTTAATTCTAATTTCGATATTAGATATTATCCATCTTTAAAGATCATTGACTCTTCTATTTATCCAAAAATTTTCAAGATTGAATTTTTACCACCTATCTTTATCCGTGCTAAATTACGCCCCCCTCAATGGTCGGGTCTTGGCTCCGCCACTGGCTGATTTGGTACTAAACTCACCACAACGATTTTAGACCAGGAGATAACATCAAAATCCCCATCAGAAGGGCTGATCTTGTAACCCGCCAGGTGAAGCAAGATTGCTTCAAGCGATTGATTTATGAAAGCAACACCATAACATTTTTTGACCCATCAATTCAATATAATTTTCAGATACTTGTTCACAATATATAAGATAATATCTTTCTTTACTACAATGGAGAATCTCATTAGCTGTAGTTCTAGACGAAATGAAATTGAATTGCATCACAATTCAAAAAAACACGAGATTGTTTGAGTACTAAACATTAAGCTATATACTCTGTATATAGAAGATGATAAATAACACAAAAATTCAAAATAACCTACCATAACAATAAAGAAAATAAGGTTCACAACTTGTTCATAGCAACCCATTCCATTAATTGTAGAAGTTTAGGCAATACATAATACCAAACACATAAAAAGGTTGTTAAATTAGGTAGATGGAGCAGCTTTCATTTTAGCAGCAACTAGCTTCGCAAACTCGACAAGCTTAGGAGTTTCGGGCAAAACATCCTTAACAGCAGGATGAGAAGAGAAAGTGTTAGCCCAGTTGAAAAGGGCAGGAGTGTCTGATTGAGTTAGCAACCGAGTTTCATTTAATAACTCGGTAACTCTAAGCCAACCCAAGTAGCTACCAAATGCAATGTCAACATACCCAATTTCATCTCCTCCATAAAATGGCTTGCCTTTGCCGCACTTCACTAGTGCTTACTCCAACAATAGAAGCCCTTCTTTTACTTGCTTTATTGCTTCCTCTTTGGCCTCTCCTTCTGCTCCTCTTAGGTTTCTTATACTTGGAAAGAACTGCAAGTTTTTACCCATCTTCTATCAATCAAACGTCTTTCACTTTTTTTTTTTAATCTCTAACCATGTCATCTTTTACCCACATAAAAGGAACCATACATTATTTATCAACAACAATTTTCTTGATTCATTTCAAATTTTATTTATTTTTCTTACACGTGATTTAACAGTTTCACACATACGACATTTGATCAACTATATCTGTACACATCAAGCCTACAATTATGTGAATGCTAGATCTAAAACTGATAGTATGTGAACATCAAACTAGCTAAAATCCGTTACGTTTGGAACTAAATGCATACACGTAGAGAGTTATAATAGTGAAAAAAGTGAATATGCTAAAAATGGAGAACAAGAGGCCAGAAATAGAAAGGGAAAGATACCTTGTCATCAACATAGGAAGCCCAGAATCTTGCAATGGCACGGTCGTAAGGATCAGAAGGGAGAATAGACGGAGCAGAAGACCAAAACTCATCGATGTATTGGACAATAATAAGAGATTCACAAATGGGTTTGCCCTCATGAATCAGAACTGGGATTTTCTTGTAGACAGGATTAGATTCAAGGAGGAGTTGACTTTTAGATCCAAAAGTCTCTTCAAGAAACTCATAATCAACCGATTTGATGTTAAGAGCGATTCTTGGCCTCATCACAAAGGGGCTTGGCCATGCTCCTATCAGTTTTACCTCACTTTTTGCCATTCTAATTACCAATCTCTTACTTCTCTTTCTTTTGTTCTGAGCTATGGAAATGCACAAAGCAGAGAGAGAGAGGACTTTATAAATAAATCAGAATGCAGGAGGGAGGTAGATGGGGTTTTTGAGCAAGCCAAAAAAATTAATTATCAAACGATCCTTGAACTTATTTATTCACCCTCATTAGGTCCATAAACTTTTTAAATGTCGTAATTAGATGCGAATATTAAATGGACGGGTCCCCATTTTAGTGAGGAACCCGAAGGGTTAGTTAATTGTGTGGCTGAAATAAACTCCACTGGTACACATCAATAAATAGGATCTTTTGTATACAACATAAAAAAATTTAAAAGGTCTCGCTATTAGCTGTAGTTTAAATGATAAAATTTTAAAAATGGTGCTGGTAAGCCTCTCAAGAGAATCTGCAAGAACATTCGAAGAACTATTTTTAATTTAAAAAGGAAAAGGAAATGCACCAGCTTTAAAAAGTATTGTCATTATTTCTAGTTAAATGATAAAATTTTAAAAATGGTGTTGGTAAGCCTCCAAGAGAATCTGCAAGAACATTCGAAAAACTATTTTGAATTTAAAAAGGAAAAGAAAATGCACCAGCCGGGAATCGAACCCGGGTCTGTACCGTGGCAGGGTACTATTCTACCACTAGACCACTGGTGCACTCATGTTAGGGGATTGAAATAAATAAATTAGATATATAAAGAGAAGTAAATACGGAAAAACTTGAAAACGAAAAAATAACCAATAAGCCTTTGGATCACAGCTGAGTAACCATGTAAATAATGTTTTTAAACTTCCAAGTTTCATTATAACATTAAGTTACCATAGTATATAATACCAAATTCAGTTTTCCAACATTTGTTTTAATTGTCATTTAATAATATGCTGATTTAAAGATTTTCTTTATTATGTGTAATTATTTTCTTTCTGTTTGCTAAAATTTTGTTCCATTTTTTTCTACATTTGTTCCAATTCTTACATTTTGTGACTACTATATTCATGAGATGTATTTTGATCTACAAAATAATTGTTACTTTATTAAAAAAATTAAATAATTAATGAAAGCACCAAATAAATAGTGCATTTAGATTGGTTTTCTTAATGTAGTGGGTAGGTGGTACATGTATTTGATCCCATCATTTGTTGCACATATACGAGGGCTAAAGTGAGTAAAAGTTGGGGTTGGTAATGATAGAATTCCATAAAATGCATTTAAGTACACGTTCAACCACTGATTTTCAATGGGATTGAATGGAGACCCTTGTTTTTAGCTCCAAAAAGGCCTTCTTTGGAATATTAATAATGACTTTTTTTTATAATGTTAATAATCATAACGTAATTATAATACAATGCTGACAAATCGAATATATAGGATGGAGTAAGTGAAAAGATAGAGAGTAATATAGAACTGGCTCAACCATGAGATCACATGTTGGCTCTACCTTTTCCTTTTTGTAAATTAACTCGTACCAATTCTTACTACATTTAAATATCCATCCCACCTACGCCATGTATTCTTTTATTAGTATGCATATGTAAATTACACTAATATGAAGTTGACTCTATTAGTGTTAGCCTCTGAAAAACACTTTGCTATAAAGCTAATAAATTTAAACTTCATGAGAAAGGCAAAGAGATTAAAATCAACAAATTAAGAAAAATGATTATAGAGATGCACGAAATGTAGATAGTGAGAAATTAACAAAGGAATAAGAATGATGAAAACAAAGCATCTTATATAAAGAAAAAGTGATAGAAAAGATCACAAAACCCTGCCTGCCTCGCATCGAAAGTCACCTTACCTAACCAATCCTCCATTTTTCTAAAATTATATGCTTCTATCTTAATTTTTATCTCTATGTCTATACATGGTTTACTAATTACTAATTATCTTAGCTTTAAGGCTAAAATGTCATTTACAAGAATTAGTAAATTTATATATGCTGAAGTTGAGCTATATTCTTTTAGTTCATAACAGAGTACAAAACGTGTTATATTCTACACGTTTCCAGGCCAAAATACACACCAGCGTAGAAGTGCTTAAGAGAGAATATAAATATTCATTTTTTTTATAACTTTTCCAATCATATAGATGCTCTTGGACACATACATATAAACCCCATTACAAACATCAATAGTTGTTGCTTATACCCATCAAAATGAAGCTCAACCCTTGTATTCTTCTCTTAATATTAATACCTCTCATAGCTTCTCTGCCATCCCTAATCTCCTGCCAAGCATGCAAGAACACCTGCGGAAACACACCCATCAAGTACCCATTCGGCACTGGCCCTGGCTGTGGTGATCCACGGTTCCAAAAGTACGTCAACTGCAACGACCAAAGGCTGTCTTTAACAACCCACACCGGCTGCTATCCAATCACAGACATCGACTACACCAAACAAGTCATTTACATCTCAGACCCATCCATGTCAACCTGTGCTTGCACACAGCCAAGCAAAGGCTTTGGCCTTGACTGGGACGCCCCTTTCTCTTTTCACGATGATTCCATTTTCTCTTTACTTGACTGTTCAACTTCTTCTTCTCCTATTTACAATAACAATACAGTTGTTGTGCCTCAATGTGACAAAACGGGCCCGCCGATTTGTAGCTTTTTGTATTCTTGTCGGGCGATTAGTATGCTTAATCTCCCGATTTCTACTTGCTGTGTTTATACTCCGGTGGATCTTGGGCCGGCTTTCGAGATGGATTTGGAGAAGCTGCGGTGTAAGTCGTACTCGGGGTTTTATAGCTTTAACGGACAGGAGGCTAACCCTGAGAACTGGAAGTATGGGATAGCACTGAAGTACAAGTTTAATGTGTATAACGATTATCCAAGGCCTTGTGGGGATTGCGAAAAGAGTAATGGTATTTGTGGGTATGGTGGAGCTTTTAATTCTTTTGTTTGTAATTGTGCTACTGGTTACAACACTACTTCTGATTGTTTCTTCGGATACATCGCAAGCCATGGATTCCAAACTGGTAATTCTACCATCTTAACATTATATTTGCTCGTTTTATTTATTGTTCAAGTTTGGTTACTGATGATATTGGTAATTGCAGGTACTGTTTGGATATATTCGTTGGCGTGCTTTCTGATTTGGGTCTTCTTGTAGATTCACCACTAAGTTCATAACAAAATCGAGCAAAAAAATTGTATTATTTAATGCATCCTTTTCATATCAATGTATGTTGCATGTAAGAAATTTCTGAAGCCAACAGGCAATTTTTTCCAAGTCTTTTTTTACTTTACAGTTTTGTGTAAAACAGAGTATTGGGTGAACATAGTTGAAAGTTCTTTTACCTTTATCTAAAATTATGGTGAAAAAAGGGTGGAATTATAATAGAAAGAGCGCAATATCAGAGTTGCGTACAAAGTAAGCTAATTAAGCTTAAGCAGAATGAAAGGAAAAAAGGGTTCAACATTAAAATGTGTGGTGATCATTGGTCCAGCTAGAGAGAGTGATGACAACTTATTCAAAATCAAGTAATGGCGAATAAGATTCTATTCTATCCACCAGAGAGGATAGCCTATATTTTATATAGGCTAATCACTTTCATTGTAAAATGGTTCCACTTAAACATGTCAATATCAAACTCATAAAGAAGCTTTATACCCTATGTTTTACGTTTTATGTTTTATTCCCATTCTCTTTTTGGTTTCTAGACATCTCACAACTTCAAAAGTAGGCATTGAGAACCCAGGCCACCACAATTGTTGCATAACAGATATTAAATATTTTGCAGTTATTGCTTAGTGCTGCAATTACAAGCTCAGCAACTAATTACCTAGCTTTCGATCTTATAAAAAAAGTTAGCTTCAGCTTGGTTTAATAATAGATTAACATTATAAAATAGCAACATAATTACAAAATTAGTAACAAAACAATGTCTATAATTCTTCTCAACTGAGACTAATTTCCCCACAAAAAGAGAGATAGAAACAGGGAGAACCTGTAATCTGTATTCCGAGATTCTAACACCATTTTCGCATAGCCCACCCGATTATTCTGCAACTGCAAGAGAAGACAGTATCTTTTTTCACAGCTACAACAGAAATTAACTTCATTTGTACGCTCCCACGAGAATATATGTACGCCATCTGCAAAACTTTTTAACTTTCTTCCTCGTTTAGCCATGTGTCATCTCATATTGCAGCAGTGGGCGTTTCCATGGCGTAATTTGTCCCATAGGCATATCATCTGCCTCGGAGATTGATAATGAGCAGTGTAATATTCTTCTATGCATCCAAACTGGCAAAATTTCAGGCTATGCACATACTCTACTCCTGCTTTTGAGCTGTTGAACTTTTCCACCCACATTCCCATGCTCACATCTTCCATTTTAAACAACTGCGCCGAAAAAACATATTAAGTTTCAGACACATAAACTACGCAGCGTGAAGGAGGGTGATTTAACATACTCTCAGTTTATGAGTTTCGAAATCTGCCGTTATAAATTCGGCAATGTCAGACGACACAATGTAACCTGGACCATTTGCATAGGGTGGGTACTCTTCCTCTGGCCATTCCTGTGTTAAGAAATTGCATTTAGAAGAGGCAAAATATTGTAAATCGATACACAAATGGTTCCAGCAGATAGACATTCCTATCAAATACCGGAACGGTACGAAGAATGGTATATATGCATAATCCAGCAAGTAAAGCAAGTCGTGTAAATTCAGCAGGGCATATACCTCAAATGTCACGGCCCATTTACCACTACGCAAAGGCTTGTGGTTGTAGTTGATGTTTCCAATGTATAAACTTCTATCTTCATTTATCTTCTTCGCTTCTTTGATCACTGCATCCACTCTCACAAAAGTGTCATCGTCACACTTCATTATATATTTTGCAGCTACATTGCGAACCTAATAGCAACAAAAGAAAATGGCAAAACAGTCACACAAATAAGCAAAGAATTCGCCAAACAAGAAACGATATTTGGTAGCCAATCCATCACTCACCCCATATTCACAGATTGCAACCGTCTTTAACACAACAAGGTCATAATGATCCATGTATGGAACTATGACAATGTCGCCAAAATAATCCGCTTCTTTCTTCAGCTCTAAATTAATTTCCTTTCTTCCATGCTATTAGGCAAAGAAGGTGGTCAAGCATTAGCAACTTCAATGGACAATAACATAAAGAGATATATTGGCTTGTAAAACTAAGAAGTAAGAACAAATACTTTTTCAATCCTCACCAGAGCTACAAAAAACCGAGCAACTGCTTTCGAGGATCTTATCAATTTATGCTGCATCCAGGTTTTCCTCACAGCCATTCGTTCGGCGAAATGGTTGCCAGCAGAGAGAACGCCAATGAAAAGTTCCACTTCCCCATCAAGAATAGGTGGCGCTTGCCATTTACTAGACATTTCGAGATGCTGTTGAGGCGAAAAGCTTGGATGTGAGGATGGCAAAGAAGCAGCAAAAACAGAGTGCACATCAACATCCCCATTCAGATATAATCCAGTAGCATCCTCGAGAACAAATCCCTGTTAAAACATTGTACATCGAAATTATGAATTTGGATTCAGATAATGAAACTCGGCTACAGGTACTGAAATTTACTCACAGTGCGGTATGGAAAAGAAGTTATGTGCCTCCCATCGACATTGATGTGGTAACCTTCCAAGCCAGCACTCACAGTAAGAACAAACAATTTGCCCTCAGCAAAGGGGAATGGCCAGTTGTATAGTATTTTCTTCTTCCTTCCTATTAGTCTATTTAACCACCATGATGCTTTCGAGTCTTCGGAGTTACTATCATCATCTCGAAGCCATTTCTCGCATTTCACCTGCCCATCAACTTCAAATAAAAAAACAATTACACCAGCAGTCACATTAACAGTATAATAATACAGAATTGAAGGCCAAACTCTGGAGGTTATATACAGAGCATATTGAGCACCTATATTACACAATAAAAGGGCTAAAACACATGCCAGCAATTAGAATAATGTATAAATGCCAGCTGAGACTATCAAACTTATGAAACAGACAACTAGCAGTAGCAGACAAGCCATCCTTTTCAGGTAATTCAACAATAGCATCAACGGAGTATAAATCCAATATCTAACTTTAAAATTCAAAAAATTAAACTGAATCTGCAGCAATAAGAACAAATCAAGTTGCTTACCAGTTTCCTCATCAGCCCTTGAACTCCAACCTTCACACCGCAACCCATTTCCCCATTGCATTCTATAGCAAGTATTGTGCTCAATCACGGGTTTGCCGCTCCAATCGCCCTTTAGTCTTGGATTAAAATGGAGAATTCTCGGCGGGTCTTCCCCGTCAACGGTCTTTAATCCTTGTAACTCCATCATGAACTGTGACACCATCAATTCCTCCTCCCCTTCCTTGAGAACGGCAATTTTAGGGTCCTTTTCCGGGTGGGCCCATCTCGGAATCGCCGCCACCGTTATGTGCGAACCCAGAGTGAGTCCGCAAGGGAGCTCCATGATCCGGTTGCGAGCCAGGAATTCCGACCCGGACAAAGCGATCGAGTTTGGGCACTGTTCGGTGCGATTGTCGGTGGCGATGCTATCGTTGATTGAGCGTGATTGAATTCTGCCCGATTCTAAGTCTTCCCACAGCTTCTTCCCGGCCAACCAGGCGTCTTTAGCAGCCTTGTGAAGCAACGAGAATTCATCGAAAGCATCAGTAGAATCGAAAAGAGTACCGTTGGAAAAAAGACCCGACAGCGTCCTCGTTTCTCGCATTCGCCGTTCAGAGGACCGGTGAAGAACCGGAGGAGGGTCGAACAGAGTGAGCTGAAGTTCATCATTTACGGCAAGAAAAGGTCTGGGAAAAGCATCGCCGGGAACAGACTCATAATCAAACCCGTAACCAGCTTCGAAAACCAGAGGAATTTCAAGGCTCATAAAGAGCAAATAAACGAGGAGAAGACACATCGTGGCCTTTATCAATGTGAGTCGACTCAGAGACATGAAAGACTCGAGCTTGACTCGCTTCATTTGTCGGAGTCTCGATAGAAAACCAAAAAGGTGTGAGAAACCCTTCAAATTGTGAAATGGGTGAATTTAAGAGGAGAATAAATAGGCTGTTTTTATAGTTGGATGTTCAAACCCTAAAACCTAATTATGAAGGGAAACATTGGGTAAAACAGAGGAAATGCACGCACGCTCTTTTACCAGGAAGAAGAAGAAAAAAACTGCCATTAAAAGATGGAAACTGAATCATGCAAATCTTCATTTAGTTTCTTAATCCCTTGACCCGTTTGACTCTACTCACCTGTTTCTATAAAACCACCTGCGTTAAACGACGTGTATCTGGAAATAATTTCTCAACGTAAAAAAAACTAATTATTTTTTGATCATGTAAACAAAACTAATTATAAACTTAGAAAGTAACTACTAGTAATTGATAATTTTAATAAAATAACGTACTTAGGAGAAAAGAAGGTCATGTGACAGCACATTGTATGGGAATGGGAATAGTGTTGGTGATAGTGGTGGCGGCCTAGTTGTCATTCTCTTCCACAAGTGTCATTTTTCTGAAATTTAATTATTTATTACTATTGTCTAGCTACTTTTTTCTTTTTGATAAAATATAGGTAAGTATGGACTTTATGAATAAATAGACCGTTGGAATAGTAGGCCTCTTATTAAAACTAGAGTTTCTAATCGTTAGATTTGTCCACTTTCGGATAATGATTATGTTTTCCAATTTTGAATAATTCATCAATGTCATTCCAATAAGTTAAAAATAAATTTTACATACATACATATGTACGTAACATAAATATATAAATTATAAAGTAAATTATCATGTGTAATTTGTTTTGATAAAAAAAGGGGAAAGTTAAAATACATCTTCTGTGTATAATTTTCAATATCATACAATTCATCATAAGTCGAAGTAATAATTTATTTATAATCATTTTAAACATGGTTCCATGTCACATTGTGGTAAAAACATGATAAGTAACTCAAAATTGGGATAGAGAAGGGTACACTAACAATTGCCCCACATGCACCTAGTCTTCGGACTCTAATTGAATATGTTGAAAGGCAAATGTTTAAATTGCCTTTCATGCTTGGTATTTTTTATTCATGTGTGGGAGATAGTAAAATGTTGCAAATATGTCAATAATATTTGTCAATGTAGTTAACAAAAGTTATTTTTCTTTTTTAACTTACACACATTGGGGAGAGAGTAGTGTTACAACATTAAACTTAATAATTGTTTCATAAACTAATATTTGTTAAACTTATCAAAGATAAAAAAAAAGTTTGCTTTGCTAAATAAAATAAAAAAACAAATATAAAATATATGTCTAAAATGAGAGATATGACGAATCCAATATCAATTTCTTAATTACATAATTACAAATGGATGTCAAATTATAACAAAAAATGTTGCTTCAACTTCATATTTTGCTTCTTAAGCTTACTTACAACATCACATGTATAAATTGTTACAATTAATTTCACATTATGTGAGGATTATTCAGGGATATTTAATAGGAAATTATCGTGATCGAGTTTGGGAGTTTTCGGGTGTAGATGTACATTTCCTCATATCCATACCCATCAAGGTTTCAGAGATAAAAAAGTTCTCCATATCCATTCACTCGAATATTATTTTCAAGAAATCTACACCCTGTTGACAACCCTATTCAGATGCTTAATCAAAGGGATGTGCTTCATATACATATCCACGCTTCGAATCATGGTTAATGTTCAATATGTTGAGTTGCTCGTCTGATTAGTTGATTTTTTTACCTATGATTTTTAGGTAATGATATACCATTATGTCGGGTTGTCCAACTTTTATACTCCCTCGCTGAACTCAATGAATTTCCCCGATCGTGAATTGAGGTTTATGAAACACAAAAAGATAGGATAAAGATTTAAAATCAAAGTGTAAAATAAGAAGTTAGCAATAGCACCACCAATCCTAGCAAATAAAACGAATAATCAAGCTAACATATAGTTAAAGCAACCTTTCGAATTGGATGAAAGAACCTGTTATGGGGTTGATTCTCAATTATCTAGCCACAACAATTGATCACAATCAAAATAAGACTTCAAGAACAAGATCGCAATTACTCGAACTTAAAGAAAAAGCTGAAATTCCACAACGGAAATCTGAAATTTTTATTAATTATCAAAAAACTATCTAATACAAATAAAAAGATGTCTATATATAATACTACTATTCCTAATGCATGAAATTACATGTAGAATTTGCCTAAAAATAAAATACTAAAGTCCTAAAAGCTTTAGGATAGAATTCCTTAAAGCATAAGAAAAGAATTTTACTGTTATTTGAAATATGAAACAAACTATGATACTAAGTATACTAACTATTAAATAATAAAAGAAAATCTAACTAAATTAAAATAAT
>CATIWQ010769578.1:0-19730 GCA_949673415.1 Euphorbia schlechtendalii | reverse complement strand
AATATATATATATATATATATATATATATATATATATATATATATATATATATATATATATATATATATATATTGTTAGAAGGAGATAAAGAAAACAAAAACATTAATCATAAATAAAATAAATAGTAAATAATAAAAATTATTTAAGAAAATTATTAAACATATGTTAAAATTTGATTATTTATTATCGTTAATAACAAATAACTTTATTTGATTTATAAAGTATTAAAAATCATATCCATTACAATATAATTGAGAAATATTAAATATTATAATTCATGGTTAGGTTAATTTTTCTAATTCAATCTTCATCCATGTCGTCATTTTCACTATCTTCATCGACATGTTGGATATTGCTTTGGTTCATCTCCTAAATTTGTTGTACAATAGAATTTCGCACTACTAATAATTTAATTGAGAAATATTATAATATTATAATTCATGGTTAGGTTAATTTTTCTAATTCAATATTCGTTAATGTCGTCATTTTCACTATCCTCATTGACATGTTGGATATTGATTTGGTTCATCTCAAAAATTTGTTGTACAATAAAATTCCGTACTACTAACTTGATTACTTTTTTCATTTTGTAGTCTTTTAATTAAACTACATTTATCCCATAATAATATTACAAAATGTGATTTTAATTAATACTGAAAAAGTTAAGAATCCAACAAAATATCATAATAAAATTTAATGAAATAAAAAAGTTAAGTTGTTATTGTTGATATAAATAATTATTATTCAATCAAGTTTCGATTTATTCAGTTTCAGAATAACAAGTTTCAGTTTAGTTTTAATATGTTTAGTTTCAATTCAGTTCAGTTTCAATATGTTCAATTTTAGTTGTAAAGAACATCACTACTCTACGCTGCCTTTCATTCAATCTAAGGCTCTTATTAGGAGCAAGTTTTGTAAAAATTATAAAGGAAAGGAAATGAAATGATGATAATTAAAATGAATGTATTTAGTAGAAACATAAAGGATTAAGTATAGTGTTTGGAAAGAAGTGATCAGTTTCTAAGTTAAATAATATAGTAAATTACTTAAATATGTTAGGATTGAATATCCCACATCGCTCTCGGATGATCCACTGAGCTTGTATATAAGCAGAGCCCTGAAGGTCTTAACTTGAATGACGCGTTTTAAAGCTGTGAGGTTGGCCGTGAATGGCGCCAAAGCGGATAATATCGTTCAAGCTGTTTACAACACGTTATCAGCACGATCGTGATGAGGGGGTGTGTTAGGATTGAATATCCCATTCGCAAAATTTAAGCATCAAAGGGGAGTGTTGAATTATTGATGCAAGCCCACTAATACCACTAAGCCCACTAATAATTTAATATATTATATTTTCTTTATTATTTACGGTTGTGCCATTGAGTTTTCCTATAAATAGGATTCAATTTTCCTTATTCATTAAACCTCAGAGATAAGTAATAAAATCTCTTTCATATTCTCTCTCTATTTCTCTTCTTATAGTTATAATATTCTTATAGTTATACTTTATTTCTAACACGTTATCAGCACGATCTCGATGAGGGGGTGTGTTAGGATTGAATATCCTACATCGCTCTCGGATGATCCACTGAGCTTGTATATAAGCAGGGCCCTGAAGGCCTTAACTTGAATGACGCGTTTTAAAGCTGTGAGGTTGGCCGTGAACGGCGCCAAAGCGGACAATATCGTTCAAGCTGTTTACAACACGTTATCAGCACGATCACGATAAGGGGGTATGTTAGAATTGAATATTCCACATCGCTCTCGGATAATCCACTGAACTTGTATATAAGCAGGGCCCTGAAGGCCTTAACTTGAATGACGCGTTTTAAAGCCGTGAGGTTGGCCGTGAACGGCGCCAAATCGGACAATATTGTTCAAGCTGTTTACAACAAAATATACTCATTTACAAAGAAAATTAGAAAAAAATAAAAAAAAATAAAAGTTAAATAATTTAAATAAAATAAGTAAAAATGAAAGCCCAATTATCATCATCCCAAATTCCATAATTTTGGTGGAAAACGGTACATTGGCAGAAAATGAGAGAAGGTGGCTCCTTCGAAACATAAAACATCTGTAACTGTTCCTTCATCCTCCCAAGCAAAGCCGCGAAAATGATAACAAATCTCTCCTCACTCTTCCCTCAATAAAGTCTCTATTTCCGTTCTGCAACAGCAAAATTTACCTTCTAACTTTCTGTTCTTTATCTCTCTAGGGTTAGGGTTTCAGTTTTGTTGTTGTTTTGGAGACTAGATGGGACAGCAATCGTTGATCTACAGCTTCGTCGCCAGGGGGACGGTGATCTTGGCCGATTACATCGAGTTTACCGGAAACTTCACCAGTATAGCTGCTCAATGTCTCCAGAAACTTCCGGCCACTTACAATAAGTTCACTTCTAACTGCGATGGTCACACTTTCAAGTACCTTGTTGACAACGGCTTCAGTATATCTTCTAACCTCCATTTCTCCTTTTGTTTCTGTTTGATTAGTTTCTTTTGCTGTTTTATTTGATCTGATCTTCTGATTTCCAGCGATTTGCGTCCTGTGCTTCTATCTGTTTCCTTGTGTTGATGTTTTTGGATAATGATTGTTTAGTTGCGCTTTTCGGCTCTGATTGTGTTGTTTCGTATTGTTGTTTATGTTATAGTTCTGTATTGTTTATCCGTCTTAGGTTTGACTTCGTATTTGAATTGTCAAACTGATTTCAGTTTGCCTTCATCTTACTCTGATCGCTTCCCCAAAATGGGAACCATTGTGGGGAATGGTTCCCAGTTGCTATATCCCATTTTGGAATGATTTTTTTAATATTATTAGTGTTCTTTTTGATTATTTTATTATTATGTGTATTATGGATTTAATACTTATATATTTTATATTATGAGTTTATTATTTGAGTATTATGAGTTTAATATTTATTTGTGTAATATGTTTTCATCTCTTTGTTACTTGTGTATCATATTTCCGTCTCATTTTACTTGTATATATATAAAATATATTTTATATAAAATAAAGTATGCATGTTAGTAATAAAATATAATAATAATAATAATTAAATAATAAGATATTTTAGTTCAAGATATTATAGTTAAGATATAATTTGTTGAATAATAATTAGAATAAAAGTGGTATAAAAAATGAATATAATAATAATAAAATACTATTACTTTATTGGAATCTGAAGAGGGGAATGGAAAATAGGGAAGATGGTTGGAGCAAAAACAGTGTAGATCCTGCAAAATGGGGTTTGGGGAATGGAAAATGGAGAAAATGGTTGGAGTTGCTCTTATGGTTGCTAAATAAGCCAACTATCCACGCTTATTAGTGATGTAGTTGCTGGATCAGATCAGTAAAGATTTGGGGCCGATGCGTGATTTGCGATACTTCTCATCTGTTTGTGCTAAGATCATGAGTTCAACCGCTATTTCCTGGTTTAGTGTTAGCGCTTGAAGGAGAGAGATGGAAAGGGGGGTTGAGTTTTAACTCTGCACATTCATGGTGTATCTTGTGAAGCAAACCACATTGTGCACTACTATATATTTTCCTTGCTTTCTTTAGTTTAGCCTCAGTATTGACCTTAGTTATGCTATTTGGTCTTTGGGGAACTTAGAAGATAAAAAAGAAATGTTCTAGACCAGTAGCAGGAAATTAATGTATTTTCTTAATTAGCGAGTAGTATTATTGCATTTGGAAGGCTGATAAACAAAGTATGAACACCTTGATATCTTATAAACTCTGCTCAATGCGCTAAGCCACCAATGCTATTTGAGTGGTACATTAAGGAACTACATTTTTCTAAATAATGATGAATTTTGAAAGTTCTGTTTTATTTTCCATAAATGGTTAGATTCAATGGTTGATTCTGAATAAATTGCGAGTCGCCATGATGACTAAAATGCAGTCTTCCTTATAATGTTTTGATTAATTTGGGATCAGATTCAGTAAATAAAACAATAATTATCCAGATTCATAAGGTTTTTTGTTTCTTTTCGTACAGCTATCTAGATGAGTATCTCGAAAGAAGAAAATTATTTTCCTTAGATAGAGATCTAAGTGAAGTCAGCGATTGCCTTCTGGTAGGCTGAAGAAATGATTGGCTAAAACCTCAACTCTTGATCAATCTTTCTCAAGCACCTACTCATTTCTTGAATTGTTTCCACTGTTTATGTGCGTAAATGTTTATTGATTGCTAATAGTTTAAAAGTTGTGGGATGCTCTCTTAAACTTGTGTGCTTGTGGTTTATAAAAGATATTTGTCCAACCACCACTACACAGTGTCTACATAGTTACATACAATGAATTTATTGGGTTGTCTGGTTCTGATGAGAATCCTAATATATGTTTATGTGAAATCTGATCTCAAATGAGCTGTGAGAACTGAAACCTTAATATCGAGATGCAAGACGTGCAAAGAAAATCATATTCATATATTGTAAGTCTGATTGAAAACCTGCTTAAAAGGGTACATTACATTACGAGAAGATTAACACATCTGTTTACAGATTAAGGTTTTACATGTTCAAAATAGTCTTCTTGTGAGCTCGACTAGTCTCTTTGATTATGTTGAACTAAATGGATCCTGTAAATTGTTGCAGCTTATTGCGTAGTTGCAGTTGAGTCTGTTGGTCGAGAAGTTCTAATTGCCTTCCTTGAAAGAATTAAGGAGGACTTTACGAAGAAATATGGTGGAGGAAAAGCTGCAACAGCTGTTGCCAATAGCCTGAACAAGGAATTCGGGTGATCTCTTCCATTCATTATTATGAACTTTAGGGTACCATTGTATGCTAAATGTGAATACATTTACATCTGTGTTTATTTATACAGGCCAAAGTTGAAGGAGCAGATGCAATATTGTGTTGATCACCCTGAGGAGGTCAGCAAGCTAGCCAAAGTTAAAGCTCAAGTGTCAGGAGTCAAAGGAGTTATGATGGAAAACATAGAGAAGGTAAGACGCTTTTACTAGAGATCAAAGTTTGTTGAGTATTCTCACCTTAACAATAGAATTTAGCAACAGTTGGGACAGAAAAGTAGAACAGATGCTTTTATAGAATGACTGAAATGCAGAATATCACTAAAAATTAACCATGTAGAACTTACATGAAAGGAATCCTGGGATAATCCTCCCTCTCTCTGGCCAATGCATAGAGCTTTTCTCATAAACTGATAATCTTTTATTAACTCCCTTGTCTCTGTCTTACATGCCATGTAGTTGCCTCTACTTGCAAACTTACTCTGCCTACTCACTTTCCCTTTTCCAAATTACTCTTGCACCTCCTAGTTATGATCTCCTGCATTGCATAAGAATATAATTAGTTAGAATCAGCTAATGTAATCCACACAATGAGCGTAATAGAGATTACCAATTAAGCAACTAACTAGTTCAAGTAACTAACAACTATCAAACTCTAAATCTCCAAAAAATTGTACTGTGAAAGCTATTGATAAATATTTTCGTTTATATTAAATTTTGTTATGCAGGTTCATGATCGCGGAGAGAAAATTGAGTGCTTAGTTGACAAAACTGAAAATCTTCGGTCTCAGGTAATTAAATGGATCATTTGGCTTCTCTTTCCAATTTTGCATTTCTTTTTCATCTGAACCCAGGATGGCTGTATCAATCCTTTGGTCAAGAAAATGAATAATTAGCCTGAATGAAGTGCATTTAGTCTACTTGTGTAACTTGTCTCATATGATAAAGTTATTTACTGATAAAGATAAATAGTGAACTAGAATTTGGTGTTGAATAATTATTTGTTTATGATAATCTGAAATGAACTATTTTCAAAAAAAAAAAAAAAAACTGAAATGAACTCATATTCGGATGCAGCTGACGAGCGTCGTAATCGCCAAAAATAATAAAACCTTTTTACAGTAAGCAAAATAAATCTATAGTAGTAGTAAGCGGGATCGTCTCCACAAGGACTAAGTAATTGACTTTATCTAGTTTGACAACCAAGAATAACAATAAAATTAAATAATGGGGGGTTTATGGATTTGGAGTTAAAACTAAAAATTAAACAGCAAGTAATATGAGGAAAATTCAATAGTAAAAAGGTCTTCCGGTGAAATCATTTCTTCGGCTTGCATTAGATTGATCATGGACATAAAAAATAGTCTTACCTTTCAATCAATTGGTTTAACTGCATTGATTTGTCAATTACAATTAAGTATCTTTTGCTAAATTAGATTAAAAACACCCAACATGCATTTAATCCCTTAACCTTGTGATAACCTTATACCCAACATACAAGATTTAACCACAAAATTAGCATTAAGATTTGAAGATCCAATTCCTAGCAAATTAATCACCCAACATGAAATGATTCGATAGACTCAACTACAACCGCGGGTCCCAACAACCCGTTTGTTACCACAAATCAATTATAAATCCCACCAACGAGCTTATAAAAGAATAACGGTATATCAAATAGGTCAAAACCTGAAGGAGCTCTATTTGAAACATCAATCTAAATAATAATAAAAATAAATCAGATTATAGATTGAGAATTGAAGAGAAAGAACGATTAAAAATAAGTCTCACGATCCAACTACAGCCTTGAAATCGACTTCACCAAAAGATTATGAGTCTAGCTACTCATATTTAAAGAAAAGAAAACTAAAATTATAATTGAAAGTTTAAAGAAAATAAAACAAAGTTTTGGCTTGAGGTTGTAGCCACTAAAAACTATCATATCCCGTTCGTCCTTAAAACTAATTTAAATAATAGAATCAATCCTAATTAGGAACAAACTCCTAATTAAAATATAATTCTAATTATTGACTAAACAAGAAATAAAAATGGAAAAGATAAATATGAAAGAGAAATAACAAAATCCTAATTAGATGCTACTCTTTCGGATGTCTTCAAATTCCCGAATAGATAAAATTGTAAAGATGACATAATTCAATCCCGAATAGAATTTTTTTACAGATGCAGTAACTTCGGTCTCAATTTTCGTGCAAATAGAGTCCGAATTTGAAGATGACTATCACATATGAAATTGTAGCCTTATCTCTTAGGTTTCCAAAACATCTTGAATCTCTTCAATCCGACTTCACATGAGGAAGTTATGGCCAAAATACGAACTGCTATCCAAAATCGACTTATAATCAGCTTTGGCATGTAAATTTCCATCTAGCATCCGAAAATAGGTTCAAAATTAGTAGCATTCATACCTAAGAACATGCACAAAATGACGCAAATAATATACACATATAACACCTTATCAGAAGCAATATAAATCATAGTAGTCAAGGGCGCGAGGCACACTCAAGGCGCGCCTAGGCACGTCTGAGGCGCATTCAAGGCACAAGATCACACCTTGGCGCGTAGGCGCGCCTTCAACTACTATGAATTATAAATAACTTTAAAGAAAACCAACTTGTGAATTGATTCTTGTTGCCAAAACGATGTCAGTATTCTGGGCATGATCCCCTGTGTTCTCACAATTTTTTAACAGAAGACATTTCATGTAGCATTTCCCTTGAGAAGTAAGGCCGTATTATTTTGGAGTGAATAGTTGAACTAAATCCAGTATGATTTTGCAGTTGTATGGACTTGAATTGAACCAGATGAATCTTAATTACAGTCCAAAGAGCATGGGCTTATTATTGTTAATTGGCTTTCTATGAATACGCTGTATAATGTAATCGAAATGTTTTCTGTCTTGTAAAAAATATTTGAAAGCCTTAAAGAGAAAACTTAAAGGCTTAAATTAAAATTCTAAGGACCTAGATAAATGTTTAAGGGTGCGGTATTGGTTAATTAAAAAATAAATTAAAATTAAAATAATAAATTGTTTTTTTTAATATAAAAAAACAAAATTTTTTTTATCAAAAACTCGGGGGCCGGACTACAATGTCCACCAAGCAGACACACCTCTTAGTTTCCCCCCTATTTAAAGGGGGAAATTTTTCATAAACGTGGAGAAAAAGAATTTTTGACATAACTTTGTGCGGACGACACGGATGCTATGGGTCGAGAGGCGCGGTCCACCGGGGATTGGGTTGAGGACCCTAAAGGTTGATCGTCAAAATCTGAAATCGATTTAGATTATCAAAATCTGAAATCGCTGTCTCGTAATTTGGAGTCGCCACCTAAATAAGCTCTTCCAGAAATTAAGGTCCCGTGAGACTTAACGTCTGGGGGACGGTCCAATAAACCATAGAGATTCGGGTTCGGGATAAGTTGCTTACTTGTTGGATCACATTAAATTACATCGACAGAAAACACATCGTTTTCGTGTTTATAGTTTGATTTAACGCGTATGCGGAAAGTAGTAAAGACATACACAAAGCAGTAAATAAATGCGGGAAAATAAAATTACAAATTACTAAACCTCGGGGGATGCAACCGCCCGCTCAATCTATAAATTACATTCCTTAAAAATAATTACAATACTCGAAGGAAAATAAACTCCTAGGTATACATCTAACCTAATCTATCTGCATCCACCAAGGTTAGCACAGGGGATATAGCACAACATATATATTTACACATGTTCGATTTAATTTTGAGGAGACCCGTGTGGCCTAATTTAAAGCACTGGAGATTACGAAATTCTTATTTTAGGAGAAAACAGTTCATTTTATACTCAAATATGTTGCTCATTTTTATTTAGTAAAAATGATCGCATGACAAAAATGTGAGGTTTGTTATCCGGGAATAATTTTCACTCCCTTCGTGGGGGTATTCTAACATGAATATTGAAAGATCTCCACAATTAAATAAATTAAAAGATTAAATAAAAGAATAAAAGAAAACTTACATAATAAAAGAAATAAAGTAACAAATAAATAAATAAAAAATTAAAAGAATTAATAAAATAAAATTTAAATAATAAAAGAATAAAATAAATCCTAGGCCGGCATATAGAAAAGAAGAAGATAAAGAAATCACGGAAAAAAGCAGCTCTAGGAACTCGGAGGCTTAGCCTTTCAGCGTGAATCCACTTCAACATATCTGCTAGATCTCCGGGAGCGTTCCTCGTTAGTTTTGATTTGTTATTCGTGAAAGAAATCAATTAAAAAATAATCAGATCTCAAATTTGTTTTAGGCTCGAAAATAATTTAAGGATTTTTATAAGAAAGAAATTGTTCCGGTCCTAAAATACTGCAAATTTCCTCTGTAAATAGGGAATAACGAATTTGGTTGAGTCTGTCAGACTCAACACTTCGTCGGTGAAGTTCATTGGCGAATTCAAGTTCTTCGCCGGCAAACTAAACCATCGAGGCCTTCGCTAGCGACCTGTTTTTCTTGCGCCCTCCCTTTGGCGGGGTCCCGGGTGATTTTTTAACCAGATTTTGGATTTTTAGGTACAAAGAAAATATTTCCAAATATATTTCGGGTAATTGAACAAATTTATTGAGGATATTTTCAAAGACCTAGAAACTTTTTGAAATTTTCACAAATTTTTTATGACTAAAAAAAAACTTGGAGATTACAATATATAAAATTGAAGCGGTTTGGAAGAAAAGTATTTTTTTAAGGGTGTGGCTGAAACAAATTTTGGTTCGGTTATTTCTTTAGTGGAATTTTTCAACTTGTTGCTGACCCTGTATTCTTCTTTCTGCAGTCTCCCGTAACTAGCTCTACGGGTGGCCTTTCTGCTGTTCGAGGGTGGTGGTTACATGCTGTAGCGCAGCCAGAGCTTGCTAAGGCCATCATGGCTACTGGTTTTGGCGACATAGCTCGATCATTGCAGACGACACAGCTTTCTGATGCGACATTGGCCGCGTTGACTGAGAGATGGTGTGATATTTCTAAAACCTTTCATTTAGCCGTAGGGGAGGTCACCATTACTCCCTCAGATATGGTAGCGATCACTGGTCTGCCTTGGTCCGGGACCGTGATTCATTTTGACACGAACATAGAGCGGTTTTCTAGGAGTCCTATTGTTCGCGGACAAGTCATTGAGTTGTTCGGCGTTGAGCCCAGATTTGGAGTGCTTGCCTATCCTGAGCTGGTCGATCATTGGACCAGACGATCGCCCATTCCGGCTAGCGAGATTCCTCGCTATGTTCGTTCATTCGTTATCACGTTGCTCAGCGTGACCTTTTTCCCGGTCGTGATCAGCGAGATCAACTACGGGTTGATCCCTTTCATGGTTGACATTGACAGGATCAGTGGCCTTAATTGGCCTCGAGCGATATTGGCTCAAATGTACTTCGGTCTTGATTTGGTTGCAAGAGCCCACCAGAAGGCGTTGCAGTGTTGCCATCTGATTCTTCAGGTACCACAGTTTGCTTGTCATCAAAATATATTGGTTTCTTTTGGCTTTTATGGACTGACTTTATTCTTGTGTTTGATTGTGTAGGCCTGGGCTTTCGGGTATGGATTTTATCCTTCTCCGGGATTCTCCGTTGCTCCGGCGGGCTCTCTTTGCCTTGCCCGAATTTGCTCGACTTTTGAGGGAGGAGTCCTTTCCTTCGAGGGATATCGTGAGCGTCTCTGCCACTTGAAGCTCGAGCAGGTGGTGATTCTTGCTTTATTTTGGGAAAGTTACATTCGTCCCTTGTTGAAAATTGTTCTAACTTGATTTGATCGTGTTTTCAGGTTGACCGTGATCCCTGGTCTGAGCTTACCCACTACCGGATGGTGAAGAAAATTCGGAAGGAGGTGGACCGGAACCGCTTCATTATGGAGGGCCCCAGGGCACGAAAGTGGTACCTGGGTGAGCGTATTCAGTACTGGCGGACGAAGTCAGTGGCTGATAGGCGTATCCCTCCTATGCCTCCTTCCAAGCTTTTCTTTGTGCATTTGATGATTACCCAGCCAGAGGATATTCGGTTATATAACGAGGAGCACGGTATGCGAATCTCTGGTCAACGTGGAGATTACGAGGCTTTCATCCGGGACAAACTGATTCTACTGCGTCCTTCGGCCCAAGCTGTTGTCAATCAGTCCTACGTGCAGCAGGGCAGAGATAATGGCGACCGGGGAATAGGAAGCCATGCTGCTGGCGCGAGTGGTATCGGGGTAGGTTGTAAGGTATGGGAGTCCTACTGGACTAACCGTTTCTGTTTCCCTTTTTTTTCCTTTATTGATATAGTTTCCGACTGTTGTTTGCTATTGTAGGAGGTGACAAAAAAGAGGTCTCGGGTTCCTGACCTGAATGCAGCTACCGAAGGTTCGAGTTCAACTTCTTCGAGCATCATCGAGGGGAGACTGATGGTTCCTCTAGATACGTCATTCTACTTGTTGGGTTATCCTGGGACACAGGCAGAGCGGACCCTTCCTCAGAGCTTCCACACGCTCTTGTTCGATCCTCCCGACGCCACCCACGTAAGCCTTTGAATAGCTGATTCATTCTGAAAGATAGCGTGTTGATTTCATAATGTTTGATGTTATTTTGCTTGTTTTGATTACAGTTTGCTCGAGAGGAGATGGAGCAGGTGGCTAGACATTCCCTTGCCTTGAGGGACTTAATGTTTTCTCAAAATGGAATCGCGATGGTACCTTTTCCTTCTTGACCTGTTTATTCTGATTTGAAATGCATGTATAATGTGTTATGTTTCATGCTTAATAAATGTGATTATGATTTTTGTATTTCATGATGATTGCAGGCAATAGATGCGGAGAGAGCCGATTATGAGCGGCGTTACCGAGAGCTCGAGGGTCGCTACCAAGACCTAGATGTTCGTTATCAAGGTTTGGATGCTCGTTATCAGAGTCTGGATGCACAACATCAAGAGTTGGTGCAGAGGATTATTGCTAAGCTTGATCAGAGGAAGAGCATGAAATGTGGGTAAAGATGATGCATAGGCGATGCCTGCTCAGGAGCTTCGGCCTTCTTTTCTTTTAGCTTTTGGAGTATTTTACTTAATAGATTTGGGTAATCCTAAAATCCACCACCTGGGTTTTCATAAAAATCGTCCTATTTTTACTATTTTACCCTCTTATAAAAGTGTATCAACTTTTCATTTTCCTTCTTATTCCTCAAGCTCTCTACTTATTTGAAAATTTCTATTTCCAAGCCATTCAAATCTCAACCTTTCAACAAAATCAATATTAAAATAGTTTAAGAGTAACATATGATTAAGGAAGATTCATCAATTTGATATCGGGTATGTTTTTATTTCGTAAAATTCTATGAGTAACGAACTTAGAACCTTAATTCTCAAAATTTTACTTCCAAACATCTGAAACCTTAATTTAAAAAAAAATTAACATTAAAATCATGTGAAAGCAACATAGTAAGAAAGAAAAATCACTAATCATTCTCGGTTAAGGTTTTATTTCACAAATTACATGAAAAAATATCGTTTGATAGAATAATGTGACAAAATCTACAAGAACTGTATGTTTTTCATATTATAATAAATTCACAAATTACAAGATTACTTCATTTTAATTTATTTCCAACCAGAAATGCTTACCATATAAACAAACATCACTCTAAACTAATGTAAATATGTGAACACAATTAGTAGACATGTTGTGACAGACGGAATCAACCATATTGTTAGTTGACAGGTTGTGACAGACATAATCAACCATTTTGTGGTACTTGTTGTATGTGAATGGGAATCGATTTTACTTTCACTGTTAGTCACTATATTACAAGATAACCTCATTTTAACTTATTTCCAACCAGAAATAATTACCTTTTAAACACATATCGCTCCAAGCTAGTATAAATATGTGAATACAATTAGTAGACAGGTTGTGATAGACGGAATCAACCATTTTGTTAGTTGACAGGTTGTGACAGACGGAATCAACCATTTTGTGGTACTTGTTGTATGTGAATGGGAACCGTTTTTACTTTCATTGTTAGTTAATATATTGTAAGATAACCTCATTTTAACTCATTTCCAACCAGAAATGATTACCATTTAAATACATCTCGCTCCTAGCTAGTGTAAATATGTGAATATAATTAGTTGACAGGCTGTGATAGACGAAATCAACCATTTTGTGGTACATATATGTGAATGAGAATCGATTTTACTTTCATTTGTAGCTATTATATTGCAAGATAACCTCATTTCAATTTATTCCCAACTAGAAATTACTACCATTTAAACACATATCACTCAAAGATGGTGTAAATATGCGAACACAATTAGTTAACAAATTAGGACATACAAAATAAACCATTTTGTGGTACTCGTATGTGAATTAAAACTGATTTTACTTTTATTGGTAGTCACTATACTAGAAGATTATCCCATTTGAACTTATTCACAACCAAAATTGACTACCATTTAAACACACATTACTCTAAGTTGGTGTAAATATACGAACACAATCATTTAACAAGTTATGACAGACAGAATCAACTATTTTGTGATACTTGTATGTGGATGAGAACTTGTATAATTTTCTTAAAATACTTTATTTCAAATTAATAGATGTTATCTTTAATTTTATTGTGTTTGTATTGCATAAATTACAATTAAGTTGGTGAATTTAATATCAACATATAAAAAAATACATAGTTATCGCTTTTGTAGATCTTTGTTGCTTCTATAGATCAGTGTGACAAAGATCTACAGAATCGACAAAGATCTACAAAAGCGACAATAGTTTTTTTTTATATGTTGATAATAAATTCACTAACTTAATTGTAATTTATGCAACACAAATATAATAAAATTAAAGATAACATCTTTTAATTTGAAATAAAGTGTTTTAAGAAAATTATACAAGTTTCCATTCACATACAAATACCACAAAATGGTTGATTTTGTATGTCACAATATGTTAAATGGTTGTGTTTGCATATTTACACCATCTTTGAGAGATATGTGTTTAAATAATAGCAATTTTGTTGTTGGGAATAAGATGAAATGATATTATCTTGCAATATAGTGACTACCAATAAAAATAAAATCAGTTTTCTTTTTACATACAAGTACCACAAAATGGTTGATTTCGTCTATCATAACCTGTTAACTAATTGTATTCACATATTCACACTAACTTGGAGCGATATGTGTTTAAATGGTAATAATTTCTAGTTAGAAATAAGTTAAAATGAGGTTATCTTGCAATATAGTGACTAACAATGAAAGTAAAATTGATTCTCATACACATACAACAAGTACCACAAAATGGTTGATTCATTTGTCACAACCTGTCAACTAATTGTATTCACATATTTACACTAGCTTTGAGTGATATGCGTTTAAATTGTAGGCAATTCTAGTTGAGAATAAGTTTAAATAGGGTTATCTTGTAGTATAGTGATTACCAATGAAAGTAAAATAAGTTTTCATTCACATACAGGTACCACAAAATGGTTGATTTTGTATGTCACAATATGTTAACTAATTGTGTTCACATATTTACACCATCTTTGAGTGATATGTGTTTAAATGGTAGCAATTTCTAGTTGGGAATAAGTTGAAATGAGGTTATCTTGCAATTTGTGAATTTATTATATAATGAAAAACATACAGTGGTTGCTCTTATAGATTTCGTAGCATTATTCTGTCAAACGATATTTTTTTTATGTAATTTGCGAAATAAAACCTTAACCGAGAACGATTTGTGATTTTTCTTTCTTACTATGTTACTTTCACATGATTTTAGTGTTGATTTTGTTAAAAGATTAAGGTTTCACATGATTTTAGTGTTGATTTTGTTAAAAGATTAAGGTTTAGGATGTTTGGAAGTGAGATTTTGAAAATTAGGGTTCTAAGTTCGTTTTTCATAGAATTTTACAAAATAAAAACTTACCTGGTATCAAATTGATTGGTTTTCCTTCATCATATGTTGCTTTTAAATGATTTTTGTATTGATTTTGTTGAAAGATTGAGATTTGAATGACTTGGAAGTGGAAATTTTTAAAAGATGTTGAGAGTTTGAGGAAGAAGATGAAAGGTTGAGAGAGAAAATGAAAGGTTGAAAGAGAAAAAATTTAATTTTTATAAGAGGGCAAAATTGTCAACAAAAGGAAAAGGTTGGGCAGTTTTTAGGAAAACCCGGGTGAATTTTAGGAACCCACATATATTTTCACATGTGATTAGGGATGGTAACGGACCGGATCCGGACCGGGTCCAGCTTGGACCCGATCCAGATCCCTTTTTATATATTGGACCCGTATCCGAAATTCATGTAATTAGCATCAAATTCTAAGTTTCAGCTTTCATACTTGTACATTTCACCTTATTTTAAATAGTTTATATGCTCATTTAATTATGTTCATGCAATTGAATTTACGTGGATCTCAAATAATATTAATTATCCAATATTTTCGGGGTAAATAATAAATAAAAAAGTAAAATTAATCTTTAATTACGGATCCGGGTTTCATTGTAAAATCCGGACCCGGATCCGTATCCGTTTTCTTGGACTAGGATCCGACCCGAATCTATAAAATTAAGATCCAGACCCTAAAAAAGGGATCTGGATCCACGGATCCGGACCGGGTGCAGGATCCGTTGCCATCCCTACACGTGATTTGCAGTAATATTAGAATTATAAAACTAAGGTAAATACAAGTTAATTCCATATTTGAGTAAAATATTTTTCCTTTTACAATAATGGAATAATATTTTTGTTTTACTCATTTATTAAGTTTTGATTTTTGCTTTAACTGACTTTTCACATTCCTCATTAGAAACATCTCTTCTTCTTCTTCTCTGTTCTTTTTCGATTTTGGTCTCTCTGTCTCTTTTCTTCTTCTTCTTCTTATTCATGCTCTCTCTCTCTTCGAATCATGATTTGTGGCTTTTTCATCTGATTCTGTTTCATTAGTTCGATCGTGATTTTTCATCAGATTTTGATTTCATCGAGTTTGTTCTTATTGCGTGAGTTTTGATTTGTTATTTTCTGATTCTTTTTCATCTTGTTTCTTTTTTTCTTGATTTAGTTGTGATTTGAGTTTTTCGATTTGGATCGCGATTGAGTTTTCTGATTTGGATCATGATTTGAGTTTCGGATTTGGATTTACGATTGAGTTTCCTATTTTGGATCGAGATTGAGTTTGTTTTTCATTTTTCTTCTTTTTTTCTAGATTGCGTTTTTTGTTTTTTTACCTTGTTTCTCTTTTCTAGCAATTTTAGTTGTGTTTAGATCTTCTTTCTTTTGTGTTTTTGTGTTTGTTGTGGTTTTTCACTTTTCAATGGAGGAGATTTATTATTTTGGTACATTTTATGAAGTTTAAACTCATAATTTCAAGTTTCTCAAATATATGTTTTTGTGGTTTGATTATTAACAAATCTGTAAGTTTTTTTTGAACGAATGTTATTACAGATTTTTCAAATAATTGGATATGAAATATAATAAGACCCATTTCAGATTTCAAATTCAATTCAAGTCGTAGATTAAGTCATATACCTGGTATATGAGTATTATATATGGTATAATAATCACTATAACAATTCAAAGAATATTCAAATTATTGGAGATGAAGAAAGTATTAAGATCTAAATTCAGATTTCGCATTTGAATAGTATATGATCATTATACAAGGTATAATGGTAATTATACCTCGTACAATAGTCATTATAACGAATAATATTAAAAAATATTCGATCAATTGGATTTAAAGAAGGTATCAATATCAAGTTTCATATTTCACATTAGAATCCAGTTTCCAGATCATGTCATTATACCTGGTTTAATACAAACTAATATTATCAAAAATAATTGAAGATAAAAAAGTAATAAGATCAAGTTTCAAATATCGAATTTGAATAATATTATAGCCATTATACCAGGTATAATGACTATTATACCCGGTATAATAGTCAACATAACAAAGAATATCAGAAAAATATTCAAATCATTGAAGATAATGAAAATTTTAAGATATAGTTTGAAATTTCATATTCGAACAATGTAATAGACATTGTACTAGGTATAATGTCTGTTATACCAGGTATGATGTCTGTTATACCTGATATAATAACTGTTATACCTAGTATAATAACTATTATATCTGAAATTGGTGGCTATTCTTATGTTTACGTATTTTGAAAAATCAAAACTTAAATTCACGTTTTATGAAAAATCAAAACTTAATATGTGAGATTTGTGAAATTACACCATGTCATGTCCTAAAATTATTTTTGACTTTTTCTGGTATTTTCATAAAAACCCCAAGCCTTGTTCTCTTCTCCTTCAATTTGGTTTAGTTTAATTCAGTTTAATTCAGTTAAGTTCAGTTAAGTTTAGGTCATGTTCATTAAGTTCAGTTTAGTTAAGATCTATTAAGTTCAGTTCAGGTTCATAAACTTTAATTTTAGTAATTATTATTCTAATTAATACTTTAATAAAAATTAATAATAATAATAAGAAGAAGAAGAACAATGATAAAAAAAAATTAATATAGAAAAATACTTATTATTTAATGTAGTTAACATTGATTATAAATATAATAAGAATAATTTTTAAATAGTGTGATTACTATTGTTGTTGATATAATAATATTATTAATGTAATCATAATATGATAATATTTTTTTTATTTATAATCATAGTATTGATTAATTAGAAAATGTGATATGAGATAATAAAATGAAAATATTCATTATTTAAAAAAACTATTACGTTTTTGTAATCCAATAATAAGTGATAATTTGAATCCAAACAATAATATATTATAATAATTATAATTAGTTCATGTGTAATTGTTACAATAATTATTATTTGAATAACAAAATTTTAATTAAATGATTTTGGCCATGTTCTTTTCAACTTTTGAAAACTGAACTTAACTGAATTTAATTGAAATGAATTGAACTGAACTTATTTCAATGTAAATTTATAACTACACATAGCTGAACTTAACTGAACTGAATTTAACTTAACTTAACTGAACTTAATTGAACGGTAGTTGAAGGAACATGACCTTTATGTATTATAACAATTTTTTATTATTAATGGCAATAAAATTGTTTTATTAATTATTTTATAAAGGTAGTTTTTAATAATACTATTTTTAGTGATTAGTATTAATAATATATATATATATATATATTATATTTATCGATTTTTACTATTATTTTAATAATTAGTATATCATTATTAAGTTCAATTAAGTTCAGGTTCATTAAGTTAAGCTCAGTTCAGTTGACATTTCAGAAGTTGAAAATAACATGACTTAAATTAAGACAATCTTCGTATCATTCTCATTAGAGTATAAATCCACAATTAGGAATATATATGTATATGCAAATTGGAGACTTCGTACGTACGTAAATAGACATTCTTATTTTACATTATAAGCTATGAATATAGCTTGCTATTAGTTTTTAAAGCATATTCTTGTGTTGATGTTGAGTTAGCTTCCATAATAATAATAACAACAATAAATTTTTTAGTATATATTTTTTATTAAAAATTTTCAAAACTCAAAAATTTTTAATTTGATTGAAGAGCTTTGATATACATTTTCTGAAGTCAAATTATACTCAGAGACTGTTTATCTAAATGTCATACTTTCATATAAGCTAATTTCAATTTATAAATATGGCTTAAAAATGATTTATATTGTAAAAGTATAAAGTAAATTCTAGTAGCTTTTTTTTAGTGTTTCTTAAAGAATATGGTTTCGACCAACCAAAAGTTCATATTATCAATTTACCCTCCTAATATATTTAGAGTTAAGTTCTCTCTTGTTTACGTTATATTGTTCATGAGAAACACCCCTTCATCAACCATGTCCATTTCTTCAATTACCATCATTTTTTGGCGTAGCAATGCTGTTTCTCTTTCCTCCAAGTTCATTTCTTGATCCTACACTTGATTTCATTATTTTTTCGTCAGGGTATTTTGAAATTTTCTTTCAAATAGTCCACATTGCATTGGGTCCTCAATTGATCATATTTTCTTTTATTTTCTACTACTTTCTCCTTAACTATTAGATTATATATACACACACATATACATACATACATACATATATATATATATGTGTAATATTTTTAATATTATTTAATAGCACAAAGTACATATTTATCTTAATAAATTATTATTAATAGCAATATTATATATTTATTACAAAATACGTTATTTGATGCAGACATAAAATGAAATTTTTTATAATAAACAATGTATGTCTGTTTATGCAATTGAACAATTTACACATATTATAAACTACTTATAAATCAGACTTGAGAAACAATTTCAACTATTTATAAACTGCTTTAAAAGAAAACTTTCAAAAACACTTAAACTCCTTATTTTAAATCCTTTAAAAGTTAAAAAGTGTTTATATGCAATAATAATAATAATAATAATAATAATAATAATAATAATAATAATAATAATAATAATAATAATAATAATAATACTAATTGTAGGAAATTGTCATCGAAAACATAACCGCGTCGGCGAAATTACAGGTTAAAATTTTCTCGAATTTGAATAGGATCTTCTCAAGAACCATTGATAGGGTTTCAAAAGGATTTAATTTTAATCAAATAAAATTTACTTGATAGTCTCTTTAAAAGATGGATACCATTAAAGCTCTCAAGTGGAAGCTCTTCAATCTCACGTGCACGAACTCCTATCAACCGGGACCGGTGCTAGCTATAGGGACGAAGAGCGATGACAGAAAAACTCCAAGAACGGCTGCCCACGTTTCTCTATGTCTATATAGGGCTTGTTTTATTTTTGTCTATTTATAGTCTAATTTGTCAATTAGGTTTAGGTTTAATTTAATTATGAATTTGACCCAATTAATTTTAAGTTTAACAATTAAACCCCATAGTTTAATTCCTTAAACAAATTTAATTGTCAACTTTCATATTTTACAAATTAACCCATAGACAAAAAT